>JARJDZ010003336.1:0-62172 GCA_030264555.1 Aleochara sp. GC000083
TAAACTAATGGTTAATGATGATTTATACCGGCCGAAAATCATCAAGCAAATCGCGCGCGATATTCGAAACGATTCGCGAAACCGCCCTACTGTATCTGAAACAAGCAAAAGAGATGAATCTTGTTCTTACATATGTTATATTTTAGGAAAAGTAAAAGTGTTTGATTGTGCTATATCCCTATACCTGTACCTAAATAGCTATACCTCCAGAACAAAGTTATCTTGGAGCTTTGAGGCTTAATGTTAGAATGAAGTTATGACATTTTAAAATTACACCCATAAGTTTAGAAATGACTGAAAATTATTGAGATATTAAGTAAAACCCATTTGAATCTAATTGAATCCATATTCAAAATCTCAGATAGTGTTGTGTTTGGAACCAGAACATCTTCTAATCACTTAGCAAAAGTCCCATATTATTACTATTGAATACTAAATTTGAACCTATTATCTAACTGGCCTAACATTTGAATCCTATTGGTAACCACCTAATTTGAGAAGAGGAAGAAAAAAAGACAGCAAAAATAAATGACTAGATGTTCAAAGCAGTCGCTGCGTTGATGCCTTTGCTTTTGAAACACCTAATCCCAAACCTGCATCACAAACAGCAAATTACTATTGGCAAGATATCTGGAAAAGAACAAATTAATTACTAACAAGTTCCAACATTATTGAAATGTATCAATTGAAACAAATATATATTGCAATGTATTACATACCATGTGATTTGCATGAAGAGATGGTGGTAGCAACGCTGTGCTACTGGAACCTGAACCCCCTCACTCTGGACTGGAAGTTGGACGATGAAGATTAGGGCCTTCTTGGAGCAGATGAGCAATATTTAGCTGCCATCATCATATGCATTGAACTACATACCTAAATAATCAGATTGTGTTAGTAATTAAAACAATAACAATGAATTTGTATGACTTACACTAGCTGTTAAAAAACAGTGGTTGTTGCAGAAGATGAAGACTGCATAAACTTGAAGATGGCAATTGGCAACTGACTTGGCTCTCATCACTCAATTGCATAACTGTAAAAGAAGAACCAACCATGTTAGTCATGCATGTACCCAAAAACATTGTTGATATAACTTACATTGTCTGTTTGGTAACAGTCGCTGGTTGTTTAAGTCCTGTAACCCTGGACCAGGAGCCCTTACAGAGTTGTAACAACCGGAGACAGTTGAACCCTGGTTTTTTAACGAGGTGTTACTCCTCGAACCCTCCTCCTTCCTTATCTCTAGCTTGATAAGGCCCCCGGCTTGGGACGGGTACAGCGGAGTTACATTTTGCATGTACACACATGAATCAATCTCCAAATTACAAACAATGGTTGACCTTATTAGCGCCAACTGCCTGCAATCCTGGGAATTCACCGTTCCACAAAGTCCAAATCTCGGCATACACCAGAAACAAATTCAAGAATATATATTTATATTCACTCAACGCCTTTCATGGTTCCTCTTCATCGAGGTAATTCATACGCTGCATATTATATTCGTGGCGTACAGCAGATACGTCACGTACAAAAATGGCTGACATCAACTACATCTTAAACAACAGGCTTTTAAACACGGCACAAATGACATGGTATCCTCACCAATTACTCCAAGAAATAGTAATACTTCGTTAATTGTATTCCACATAAATTAAATTCAACATCTCGGCGCATTTCGTTGTGATTTATTAACAATGTTATTCATCATGGAACAACAACAACAGAACACTCACACGCGTCAACTACTCGAGCACTACTGAAGCGAGACGAAGCGACTTCAGCCGAACGACCAAACGTACTTACGTAGCGCGAGCGAGCCTCACGGGTGACTCTTGGGAGTGCAAGGGATTTAGCGCGCGCAATTAAACCCTTTTATCGAAAAACGATTAAGTAGAATCCCACTCAATTCGAAATAATTTTTTATTTCAAACAAAACGAAATTTTAATCAAGAAAATTGGACGGAGGGTTCGGAAGATAGGTGTTTCAGTAGAAAATTGAAATTTTGGAATGTGTTTCCGGAAGTGGAGACTGTGACGATTTTAAAATCTTCCTATCTATCTGATCCTATTCAAAACATTAGCACAAAAAAATATTTGTAAATTAATATACGTATGAGAAATACCAATCAATATCCTTTGTAGGATGGTTTATAAGCACCTCGTCGAGGGCTACATTTAGTACCACTAACCGCATTTTCAACCGTACTAATCCACACCCTAAAATTCGTTTCATCATAATTCAATTGACTGTAGAGAAAAATGGGCATATTATTCGTGAGGAGAATAACATCATCCTTGTAGATCTTCACATCACAAGGATAAATCATCTTTTCATCATTCCTCTGGACGACGTCAAAGTTCTCTTTGACGAACGGTTTGTTGGTGTTCCAACAACCGAGGGCGTTCTGATTGACCAGGCTCAGAAAGAGCACCCCCGAAGGTTTATGCAACGTCGACGCTGACGTCTGAGATTGTTCTCCTCGATCGCCCAACACCTAAAAAAATCAAAATTACACCCGGAAATACAAGACATCATCCTACCTTAAAATCATCCTTGTGATACGACCTGGTGGCGAGGGATTCATTGCGCAGGACCTGGGTAGATACCTTGTAGAGATTCCTTCCGGCCATGGAGTGGAAATACGCGTCCCGGAAGCCATCGTCTTTAATCCCGGAAAGGGCGATGCTGAAGACGCCGTCGTTCCATTGGAACTGCTGGCCGCCGATGCGGAACTCCCCGGCGAGGGGCTCCAAATGGAAGTAGTTATGGTTCACACGCCACGAATCATCTTGTTTCAAGCTGTAGACAATCAGACCATACCCAGCAAGGTCAGGCATGTACGCATAGGCGTTATCACAGCTATCAGCGGTCACATCCACGGTGATCAATGACAGGATGGTCGCCGGTCTCATAACCGAGTCCTTCAGATAATGCCGTTTGATGATCTTATCCGTCTTCAAGTCGATGATAACGATCGAGTGCTTCTGGATCGTCTGATGGTTACCAGGGATTTCAATGAGGCCGGTATCGACGGCCCACAGTCGATCACAGACGTCGATCTCCACGCGGTAGATGGAGACGAGTCGCTCCTCGGCGGGGGCGTCCAACTGGTTGTCCTCCCAGTTCGGGTATGGAGTCAGTGGGACGTTGTGCTTCGGGGAGGCGTTCATGGAGACATAGCTTAAGGTTGCGGGAACCCCCGCGCGCCTCCGTGGAACGGTGATGAATAATTTATCGTTCCAACGGTTTGCCCCCATTGGAATGTTGTTTTCTGCAAATCAATGAGTTCTTTAATTGTTACCGTTACATGTGCCGCTCGCCAGCAGCCTTGTCGTACTTACTCTCCTTGTGATAAACACATAAACATAATTGTGTCATTAATATGCGCAATGCTAAATTACTTACAAATAGACTAAAAAATAATAACTAATCTGCCTCCAGGTGAATACTAAACTAAAACTTTTAAACTATACTTGTTTCGTTTTTTTCTTACATAACATCTTCATTGAGATAATTACTTTTTGCATATAAATACTGCAAAACCTGTTTCATCTACTGTTTACGATTTTTTGTTCCACGAAGATTTCTCGTTTTTTTCACAGCTAAAACTTTGATTACAAAATCTATGTCAATAATTAATTGTAAAAATTTTCATTAAATTCCTAAAATATATGATAACTTCTGAACTTATGATGCCCTCAATTTTTATCATGTGCTAATTATTACGATTCAATTTGAGAAACTATGAAAACTTACGATAAACGTATTCGACGCTCTTGACGCCATCGTCAGCAGCTGGGGCGCTCTCCGTGGTCGTCGTCGTTGAAGATGGTGTCGATGGTCGTCGATGTCCGCCACCAACGCTTCCCGGAAATGCGAAATCCGATCCGGAATAGCCGCCACCGCCAATGACGGGATTCGCAGGTCGGTATGGCTTGTATCCTCCAGATCCACCAAAACGGGATTGTCTAGGCCAGACGTAGTTGAGACGAGTCCAGGTGAACTCCTCGTTCAGTCCAGCACCATGGGAGTTGGTGAAGAACAGACAGGCGCAGGCGAAGAGTGCGCAAAACTTCATCGTGCTGGATTCTGGCTGAAATGTTGCGCTCGACTGACTCAAAAAACTATCCAACCGGGCGTCAAGTACCCGCACGTTCCCGCACTGCGGATTTTATTGGAAAAAACAACCAATAAGTAGCACCAACGGCCGTGAACCAAGTCAATACCAAGTTTGGTGTTTGCTCACTCACTTACAGCGATGATTGCAGTAAGAGTTCGCGTGCGAATGCTGTAATGTATTCACGATGTGCGATAAGTAAGATGCGCATCTGGTTTCAGATGGTTCTGATGGACCAGGTACAATGATGTTCTTGCATGGAGGCCAAGGAAATTCCATGCTTACAAAACAATACATTATGACCTTAAACAATGTCTATAAATAAACACCGAATTTTGTGTGTGGTATACATAAATAATCAAAATTCGGTATTCAAAAAATATTATAAATATTATCAAGTACAATTTGATTGGTGCAATTGCATATCAACTTTTGTAAGCTATCAAAACATTTAATTTTACAAACATAAACTATTTAACATCACATTTTGGCTAGTAAATTCATTACAAAAAATGAAAATCAATTTTGCTTACAAAAGTCATGGGCAATTTACAAAAATTTGGCAATTCGACAAACAAACATTATTCTTCATAATAGCAACAATCAAAAAGAGATTAATTGGAAAAGTTTGACCCTGTTCAATGACACTAAAGTAGACAATCCAATGTGGAATTGCATAACTTTATATCAACAAATGAATTCTTAATTTTTACTTAATCAAATTACTATCTCAATTTTTCCAATGAAAAACCATAATTACACTAATCAGGATAATCAAACGCAATGTTCCACATTGGATTGCCTTGATTAAGTACATATCATTTCATTTCCATTTGTCTTTCTACGAATAACAATAAGCAAAAAACATGTTATACAGGCTGTTTATGAAGAAGAATGCCTTGAATTGCGATGTCGCTTGCACAAAAGCACCACCTCGACTTGTGCGTACATTGTCACATAATTAATTAACAAATTGAACAATATTTATACCACGAGCGTGGCGAATGCGGCATTGTTAGCATCGCGTCTATTGTCGACCTGGTTGAATGGGACAACTTCCTTTCGCGAATTCAACGACAACACAATCTAGATTTATGTGCGGCCGCCTCCTGTATGATTACCTTCGACAATTCAGTAATTGCACATGATGAGCGCAGAAAATTCGCGGCTCGTTGCGGTCACCAGTCAGGTGGGGACCGTCCGGTCTTATATAACAATCATCCACTCGTCCATCGTTTAGTTCTTCTTCATCGCTACAATGAAATTCGTGCTGATCCTCACAGGTTTGAAGAAGTTCCATCGATAATTTCAGTGCTAATTTTTGAATTTTAGTGGTTCTTGTGGCGTACGCCAGCGCTTCTCCAGCGAAGGGTTCGACGAAGGCTTCGTTGAAGGCGAAACCTTGTTTGAAGACGTGCAATGATGAGTATACCCCCATTTGTGGCGGTGGTGAAGGTGTCGACAAACCCATTTCGTTTGGTAGTGAGTGTGTGATGAATAACTACAACTGCGAAAATGAGAAACGTAAGTTTTCTAACTTTCTCGTATCAGAATCTTTCAACAGGTCGTGTTTGTGTTCCAGAACTGAAAGTTGTATCAAAAGGAGAATGTCCTGGAGGTGGCAGCGTTCGTCTCTCCTAAAAACTCCAAAATTTTAAAAACTAGACGTAGATGTTAATCTTCAAGGCACTTTTCCAAGTCTGGCAGCTTTGTATAACCTGTAATAAACGTTGCAATTAACTCACTTCCAGATTATTTAATTTCTAAGTAACCTTTCATTGGACTCTTGCATTTCGCCAAACTGTATTTGCAATTACTCGGGAAAAACGTGTAATTTCCTTGGACATCGATTGCACACACAGGACCTTTATGATGGACACAGCCAAAATCACATTGGGCTGACACGATTTCCAAATTAAAAAATAAACCTTAAAGTAAAAATTTATCATTAATTTGTCATAACTTATAGGATTTACTTACAGATCATGGTGAAAAATACTAAAACCTTCATCCTTATTAAATTTCTAAGTGTCAAGTTCAGCAGTTCAACAAGTACTAAAATTTTAGAAGTGACTGCTCCTTTTTATGGCATTGAAATCTACCAAAAATTGGTACTAAATGTGGTAACAAATGCTAAGTTGAAAACAAATACAATTTTTTACAAATACCCAAAGTTAATATCTCGACTGCGTAATTCATGGCTTTAAATTAACGAGTGTTAAATAATCTTACGTCTTTTCATTGTTTGTTGCAATTGCATCGTCATTTTATACCTAATTATTTCTCACCTTGTGACAAAGTACGCCAATTGATGGTACATATATTACGATATATGTAATAACAAAAAGTTATGAAGGTGTCAAAATTCTGCATCTTCATACTTCAGAAATTTTATTGCATTAATTCATTACCTAATTAAAAACGCAATATCTAATTGTTTATTGTGGCTGTTGGCTTAATTCCTCCTTGGTGCATCGCCCCGGTTTAAACGGAAAATACTCTACAAAACAAAAATTAATTCCCAATTGTCTCAACATACAAATCAATTACTATCTTCAAGTCTTATAGGACAATTTTCCATTGCTAACAAACAGGGATTATTGTACTGTTTCTTGAAACCTCGTTGATTTTGGGCGCAAATCGGGTCATATTGATTGGTACAACCAGTTGGACAAGCCGCATGAATTGGTGACAAACCGATGCCAAGTACTACAATTTCCTAATACAATAAGTACAGGTAATTTTATAATTAGTGGCGCACTTACCAATTATAAGTACAAGAAAATGCGCACTCAAGGTCTTCATTGCTTACGAACGCTATGGAAAAGTCGCAACATTTTGAAAGACATTTCGAATTTATATACTCGGTTGGCGCAGTACAAATTACTAATTACTAATTTCAAGAATAACCAGAAATCTGGCAATTAACAATTCTAAGATAGACGAACTAGTTTTGATATTCATAGTTAAATTCCTAGTTTTCATATTCTCGGATTAAATAAACAGCCACATTGTTGGATAACATTTATATTATTGTTTGTTATGAATTTAAATGACCTCTGCAACTAATATTTATAATTATTAATTATTTAACAAGGGCCATTTTTAACCACGTTGAAATCTACAACAAATTATCAAATTACATTTGTTATCATAAATCGCGAGTGGCACTTACGTTCGCTTTCTGGTAATGGACAATTATGAACCCCAAGATCGCATGGATTCGAAAATTGGCGTTGTTCCCCTGCGGCGTTTTTAGCGCAAACTGGTTGAAATTGCAAAGTGCAAATGCTCGGGCATTGTTTATTTCCCTGGCCGTTTACAGCCAACAACATGACTGAAATTTAAACGTTAATACAGCACAAATTTTGTTTTTTTGTTGAAAGTTTTACCGAAGCAGATGAACAAAATGCTGAGGACTCTCATGTTTGCGAATTTAGTTGATGCAGATTGATGCTGAACTAAAATAATGAGCGATATCGTCTCGTTTCGGGATTTATAGCTGAGATGTTCAAGGTTGATTCCGAAATTACTAACAAGTAAGTCAATAGTTATATCATAAATGAAACAATACAAAAAAAACCTAATGACGCGTTTCGTTATTGAGTGCTTCAAGCCAACATTTCTGCGGTTTTTATGCGTTTGCATGAATGCGATACCGAAATAATCATAAGAGTGGTTGTACTTGAAATTATTCGTTATCACAAGAAGACCGCAAAATATAAATATGCAATAATCAGGAATGAACTTGCTATTGTTTATGTCGATGTTAACTTTGTCGCATCAATCTTACTTGTAAAGGATATTTTTATTGGATCTGAATTTTCAATATAACATTTAATGATTTATTGCTTCGTTGAGAACTAACTTTAACAAGGTCCATATTTAGTTTGCTGAAAGTCTAAATCAAAATGCTTAAGTAAATTTCCCAGCCAAAAGAAAAAACTTACGTTCGTTTGGTGGCAAAGGACAATTATGAACTCCAAGGAAGCAAGGATTCGAAAATTGGCGTTCTTCTCCAGCTGAATTTTTCGCGCAAACTGGTTCATATTGATAAGTGCATGCAGTTGGACATTGTTTACTTCGCTGACTGCTGACAACTATCAACAATCCTTAAATAAAACCATAAATATACGACCTTAAAGAATACTTAAGAAGTTTACCGAGTGCGATGAATAAGATGACTAAATTTCTCATATTTGCGGAATTAAGATAAGCACGCGGACTGCAATGATGATCGATTTGCAACTGTTCCAGATTTATAGCCGAGATGTTCAAGGTTGCTGCTGACGGATTTACGAATTTATTGTTAATTATATCATCTATGAAACAATCGATTTGGTTTTGGTGTTTTCATTCGGTGAAATTAAATGCAAGCCAGCAAAATCGCAATAATATGTTTGGCTTGCACAGATAAACAAATTCGCGCGCGCTGTTTACTGGATTAGATCATTGATGAATTCATCATTTGATTCAAATAAAATGCGATTCCTTGATTGACTGTCAAGTTGTTGTTTCAAAATGAATTTCCTGGTGCCCTTCCATGATTTTGCATAAATTATATTTGATTTTACTTTGCAAACCTCGTGATAACCTCCTAATCAAAATAATTACAGTGTAAAACTGTGAAGTGAAAAAGTTTTGTGAAATTCAACTGCAATTTGTTAAGTTATGCAATCATTCATTGATAAAACCTCTAGAGGGTAAATTAATTTCTCTTTTCAATTATGATCAATCGAATGCAAAATGCGCGACGCAATTTGGCGGGCGCCATGAACGAAAATCGGCGGAATCGATTGCGATCGATCGATCGCAAGTGATGACATCTCGCAAATCGTCGAAATTAAAAATAAATTTGTTTACGTTCGCAAATGATCGTCGGTCGTCGAAAAGTGCTAATTATAACGCGCCGATCGTTGAGACGCAGATGCGTCTTACGCGCACTATTTATAGTCGGCATAAGACGAATGATGATAAGAACCGATTCATAATAAAATAAAGGCGAAGCGCGATAAGCGAATATTCTTGTACATGAACGCGCTGAATTCGATTGAACAGATTGAAAAAATGCACAGCCATGATCAACGATGAAATTCTTCAAGGAGTGCAACTTGAAGACTTCTTGTCGCGCCGCGAGTTTGCATACGATTAGCCATCCATCCTTGATCTGATTTCCTTCGCGGCTTGAGATTACGTCAATGAAAATCTCGAAGCACCCCGCCGCTGCCGCCGTCGTCGATGCGAACCAGCAACCAATAACATACATTTGAATAATTGCCGATGATTCTCGCGCGAGGAGCATCGACGACACATTTACATTAACGCGCGCGCAATCCGACGCCTTAAGTAGCAAGTAATTGTTTCGTGCCCGCTCAATTCGTTCGCGACCGATCCGCAGCTTTCATCATCCAGAGCCATACTCGTCGCACGTGGGGGGCCCCGAATTTGAACGCTTTCTCTACTTGCGACTTTTCGCCAGCAGCGCGCCCGTTTCCGTTGCCGCATGGTGGCCACTTCCCATCGACCGTGTCCGCACTTCGCACGCAATTATCGCCAAAAGTTGTTCGCGCCCAAACCTCAAGTGCGCAAAGAGTCTTGTGTGCCAGTGGTGTGACCGTAATATGAATCTACGCATACTCATCTTGTTTGTGGGTAAGTTGCAAGAATCGATGCGAAATGCGATTCGAGAACGCGAAAGTGATAGCTGCTATCAGCGCGCAGTGGACGACGTGATCTGCGACGGGTTCACACACAAATATTGTTCGCAAAACGTGCTTATCACAAGACGCATCTTTACGTTAGCAGTTTTCGGCCAGCAAAAGCAATTAATCAAAGGCGATTCGACTGTCAAATTTCTTATGCTCATCAATATTTTTAGACGCTGCGCGTAATAATTCAATTAATTACCCAATATCCTGTCGCGATCGACTCTCATTCGATTCTCGATCTTGTTGCGCACAGTGCGTTATCATCAGCGACGCATTGCCAGCATTGAACACATAGTGCTTTTATTAATTAGCGCTGATAAGCGAATTGTATGCGGTTCGCCTGGCGACCAATAAAAATCTCGGGCGCAAACTTCGCGAAATGTCGCTCGCATTGAGGGACGAATCAATCAATTGAAACGCGCGCGGCGCACACACGCGATCGCATCCCAATATGCGCGCTTATCGATTTCAATTAGGCTCAATTAATTAAATTTGCAATTTCCTTGAGTGCCAATCGGAATTTAATGTCATTTCAATTGGTGCCCCGACACCAGCATCGATGGCGTGCAGATGCGCGCTGCAATTTTATGAATTCGAATGCTCCAGACATCTTGGCAACTAACTTGCAAAACTCTCTTGCAGTTGTCAACTTGTAAACTAACTTATAAGTTTCTAGACTTTTTTGATGTCCTGTAGAAAACTTGAAATAAGAAACTTGTTCGAAAGGTCCTACACAAATTCAAATTTGCAGTTCAAACTTGAGACAAGAAACTTGTTCGAAAGGACCTATCTAAATTCAAATTTGCAGTTCGTAAGAAGTAATTTTCAATTAGTATTATAACTTTCAATTGATGTACTTAGCAAATCAATTATTCTTCTTTGAAATCATTATAATTAATTATAGATTTCAACGCAACTGTAAACAAATAGCTCATTGATATCTGTTAGAAATTTCCAATAAACTTTCCATTTCATCATTTAAATCAGAACTTAATTGATAATCTATTTCCTCTAAATTTAGCTTCCGTTGCTGCTTCAAATGAATTTAGCAGCTCCAGTCGCTGATAATCAAATATCTTCCTCGAAAAAAATTAATAAAACTGTTAAACGCAAAGAAAACTTATGAAACAAAGTTTAAAAACCTGCTATGATTTTCTTATCTCCAGGCTTATCAGTGACGCTCGTCGCCACAGCTCCACCAGCTCGTGGCATCCCGGGGGTGATGCCGTGTTTGAGCAGGGGTTGTGACATGGATTCGGGACCGGTGTGCACCGTGGATGATTCTGGAGTCCCGGTGACTTTTGAGAATCGCTGCATGGCCGAGCTAGCATCCTGTCGATTCGGAATATGTAAGTTCTTCAACTCATCGAATCTTTAAAAAAATTAAACAATTTTTTAATTTTTGTACAGATTACGCGGTGGTCAAACAAGGGGAGTGTTGACAATGGTCTGCACCAACATTCAACAACGGCTGCTGGTCAGCAGCGTTTTCCACAACGCGCTAGTTAACGATAAATGTGCCAAAAATGCTTCGTAGAACAAAGTAGAACGCAGAGATCGTGTAGTCGAAATGTAGTGCGAATGAGTTAGTGCAATAGGGATAGTCAATAAACAGTTGCAGCACGTGTAGCATTGCAAAAATGATTACAGATAGTTAGTTTAGTTAGGAGTTGTACATAAGAGATCTATTACTGAAAATGATGTGCTCTCTCGTTACCGATACTTAAAGAAATGTACTTTAAAGTTATTTATTGCAATTTTGTGTTTTTCTCTCATTTTTTTGATTTTTGAGTTTCATTTGTGTGTGTTTTATTATACCGCGCTAGTATTCAAATAAGCATTTTGTGCCAGGCACATTTTTGATATGCTCTGGTAGTTATGATCAAAAAGTTTGAATAAATTTGTAATAATAACGAACCGTTTCAGTCTGGACGATGGAAGTAACCTCAGTTGTTTGCAGGATTTCATCCAGATGCATCAGCATTGAGAAATCGTGCCACTATCACACAGTGCAACCACAACTATTTCTAGCTTGAACTGGTTTTTGGCAGGAGCGCGCGATGTGATGTCATTCGAACGCCAAATTGTTGTCTCATATTCGCAATAATAAAATATTCCATCGGGACATATTGGCTGATAAGGGCTGCAATTATCTACATAAAGTGACATAATTAATTTACTTTCTTTTATGCCCAATTTATTTCAATCAACAAGTTTATTTTTACCCTAGTAACCGCAAATTAATGAAGTTAAAATTTCCCATAAAAAATGTTTTAACTATAATATAAAAAGGAAACGCTTCAGTCGCTACCGAATTAATTGATAAACATTGTTTTTAGAAATTAATAGTAAGTAATTAATTAGTTGGTAGCTTCTGTCGCTAAAAAATTGTAACTGTTAATAATTTAAGAAATTCACTTTAAAAATAAAAAATTGTTAAGCTTCCGTCACTGCGTCATCTAGAACTTGTATTTTAAAACTTGCAGTTTCAGTCGCTAACTTAATAAATACAAAAAGGAATTCAGGATTGACATCAAGGACCAGAAATTTAATGCAAACCCATGATAAGTATGTTTCATGTGTAATACTTCCTTAAATAAATTTACAATATGTACATTAATTTAATGTAGATCTTGTGTTAGCAACAATTGCGATACAATTTTTCATGTTTTTTGTTTTATTTTCATATCCTACGTATTGAATGAATAATGCATCTTCCATGTCACGATTTCAGTGTGATGATTGAAGAATTATAATACGCAATGTCTAAAAAAATACAAAAGAACCGAACTCGAAAAGGCTGAATACGATCGATTAATTGATCCGAAAACATAGTGAATTATTGATTTGTTGGTCCGAATTGTCCGAGATATCATGCGCCATTAATCATTGATTTGCCGAATGCATCATACAAATGATATGCGCATTGTGGTTCAACTATTAAATTAAATTTTACAACGTTTATCTTTATCGGCGCGCCGGTTTTAATTCTCTCTGCTGAAGTAAGTAGGTGTGCGCGGCTCCAAAACGAAAACGCTTCATTCCTATCATAATTTCATTATTGTGTCGATTATTTATTATTATTGACTGCGATTTATTACTCTATGCGGCATTCGTTTTTCGTTTCGGTATGTGAGTACTGTGTGTGGATTCAATGTGACGTTAATTATACATTGTTATTGTGCATTAATTCTGTCATAGCTACGGATATACAAAAAAGTTTAATTTTACAACCATTTCAAGTTCAGCTATACTTGTCGTTTTGAGAAGTGCAATTTTTTTCTTTGAAAACTTCTCCAGCAAATACATGATAACTATAACTGGTTGAAATGGCTGTTAACATAATTATTTATACAAAATTGTTTCATATTCTTTTAGATATCGTTTATAATCGTTTAATTCATTGGTTTCGTGTATGTGATGTAATGATTTACAATTAATTACTTTATATGATTTATGTTCCTATTGTTTTTCGGCATCAACGAATTAATTTCTGTATCCATTCGTGGTTTTAGAATATTGACTCAATTCCAGTGAACCAGGATTGTGATTGGTTTGTAATTGCATTTGTTGTTGTAGTTGTTTCTGCTCGTTTTTTTTGTTTTTGTTCGTTTGTTTAGGAACTTGGACCCTCGAAATAAAATACATGTGGTGAAAAATAAATAAATCGATTCAGATTTAACCAAAATATATATTTTTGCAGAGCACACACAATCTCCACTCCGTCTTCCATTTTTTGTCGGTTGCTGATGGCTTTCTAGCGCACCTGTCTCCCAAGTGCATTTTGTCGCAATCATTTTTTGTACCCTTGACTCTTATCTACCATAGTCACATCTCATCTTGTTTTCCATTCCACCAATTTTGCTACAAATCAATAATGTGCCCTTGCTTCCTTTTGCTTGCATTTCACATCATGACATTGAAACACAAATCCGCAATGAACGTACAAATCATAAATGACATAAAACTTGAATCACCTTAAATACAATAATATATTAGTTATCACAGTCTCAGAGTTTTTTCTCCTCATTTTCTCCCCCGCGCCCACACGCATCGTCATTTATAAATTTCTTTAAATATATGCACTATTACTATATAATTGTGGGGGGATGCGCACTAATTCTTATAATACAATAATGTTGGTTTTATCCATCGTATCCTACGCTAGAAAATGAAAATTTGGTACAGTAGTTTACTTGCATAGCAATAATTATCCCATGTTTGTTTTTTTTTTGTCATAATAACTGCCGCGTGTCATGAATGCATCATGTCGTGTGCCGTTTAATTAGTTAATTTTAGATTAAAGTATTGTAGTAATGTACAATGTAATTATTTAGGGCTTTCAGCCGCTTTTCATCGCATTACTCGCTCACCATGGGGTTAAATACTTCTATGATTACTACCAAGTACAGAATTTATAGAAAAATGCGTTCTCTTACTTCGATTTCTCGCGTGTATGAATTTGGTTTTTGTAGGTTCACGGAATTGATTGCTGCATTTTACAAACAGTGGTAGCGTGAAGATTAATACTAGATGCACAAACTGAAGAAGCGCAATCATTTCTGCATTCCATCTTGCGCTTCAATTTGTGTGTATTGGGTGTGTGACAATCGTGTAGATTTCGCATGCAATCCGCATTTTATCTCTTAATATTTCTATGTAAACTGGCCGTACTTTTAAAATTTGCTTTAACGCGCTGCACGCATCGCTTCCAACGCGTCGTTCGATAATCCGCATCCAAGTATAATTGCCTAAGTAATTGATAGATAGTTCGCGGCAGCGAATAATTGCAAGGATTATCGGACGAGCATTTGAATGCATCCGATGCATTGCGCGCTCGTAATATTCTTTAAATATATATATAATTTACTTTATATATATTTATATAATATATACCATATTTTTAAGTAGGTATGTACAAATAATACAGTGAAAATAGTTTGATTTAGACCTTTTTCAATAATTAACACATTATACAATGTTCTATCACACTTTTGTTCACCACTCACTGGATGAAACGAGCGTTTGCGGTGTCGCATGAGTGGCGCTTGTTTAATTAATTTTTTTTTGTTTTGTTTAAAAGTCGTTTTTGCTTGGTTTGTTTGTCGAGGAACTTGTTTGTATGTTTATTTTTACTCAAACAACGCGAGTATATCGTCGTTGGTTGACGTGCCGGAGGGGCCGGCGCTGCTCCCGCTCGAAGGCGGTGTATTCAGATCAGGGGGGTCCAAATAGGAGAGCAACTCCATCGGATCTACACTGTCAGGTAATAACTGCAAAAGGCCATGGGTTGTTTAAATAACACAATTATAAAGTTATAAAATTCACGCTAAAATCTACTCAAATAAAATTTATAATTACTCACGTTCAGAGCTTCCTGTCCGGTGCCTTCTCCGTCGATAACAGCCGCCGGATCGAAATTAAGATCTGATGGAATATCAGGAACATCAGTGTTGTTGTTGCTGGTGTTGTTGGAGTTCGGACCGTGGCTGTTGTTATGGTCGTTGGAGGCGGGCGGAACACTTGGAGGACCGTTACCTCCACCTGGAGTGTGCGCTGAACCTGGTGTACCACCTGGTGTATGCGGGGTGTGTGGTGTGTGCGGCGTATGAGGCGTATGCGGCATCTGAACATACGAAATATGGTTTTAAACTATTCACCGGAATTGTTTACGATGGGAAAATTAACATACCTGTTCATTGAGAGACTTCTCCATAGCATTCAACGGGTCGAGATTATTGACGGACTCGCTGAGATGCGAAAGAGGACCGTTGCCTCCAGCGTACTCGTTGCTGCCCGGATTCGAATTGAATTCGTAGTTGTTACCCCGCGAGTTGTTGTACGTCGTGGGGCCGTTGTTCATCATGGAGCCGCTGGCGATGCTGTTCATGTCCGGCGGCAGGTACGGCGACATCGCCTGCGACATGTCCCAGTTGTTCATCGTTGGCAAGGTCATACTGCCGGGTGACATTGCTTTATTTAGGCGTTGTTTCGCCCCGCACGAATCGCTCTCTTCATTTTCCATCTGTAATTTCCATTTAGTTTTGTTTAATAACGGCGCAATATCGCGGCTGCGAGTTTTTTTACCTTAATATTCGCACCAAGTGATTTGGCCGCTTTCCAATTCGCTGCGCTATCAATGGTCACCTCGTCGACCTCCGTCGAGTTCAGCGTGTTCAGAATGCCCCACATGTATTGATCGACCTCCAGGCCTTCAAGTTGCGCAGGTTTGCTAAAAAGTCGCACGTGAGGATTCGTACACCACATACAAACGAAAGGGAGTAGTGATGAAAATAAAACTTACTTGCAAACAGGACATCTCCACGCACCACGTTCGCAATTCAGCTGCAGGTATGACTCCAGGTCGAAACACTGGATGTGTTTGCATTCGTGGCCGCGCGCTGGCAGCGTAATTCGCTTGAATGTGACTGGACACTTGAGCGACACCTTCAGCGCGGTCTGCTCGACGATGTCGCGGTCGCGCTCGGAGCCGTTGCCCGTGTTGCTGAAGTTGCGCTTGATTTTCGCTATGCAATGGTCCGCGGTGAGCAATCGCTTGCGGAGAAGTCCTTGTAATACTGATCGAACACTCGGTCTGTGCACTAATTGTAAGACGAAGAGATGCGACTATGGAGGAAACGACGTCGAATTAATATTGCGATCTACGACAAAGAGTTTGCAACTTACGCAACAACATGCTGAAACGGTGATCTGAATGGTGTTGCGTCCCGGCTGGCAGACGTCCTTCAGGTAGAGTGGTTTGTGCGAGGTCTTCTCCTCGCCGCGTCCTATCACAAGTGGTGTCGCATTGACGGAGACCTGCACCGACGCCGGCCAGTTCGTGTTCATGTGCCTGTCCTCGTGGTGGAAGCACTTCAGCTGCAGCTCGAGATCGGAGCGCCACATGAGCGTCTGGTGCACGGTCGGCTTCAGTTGGAACACATGGTTACTAACAGCTAGGTTGTGCTCTAGTCTAAACGGAGGTAAAATTATGCCGTCCCGCACGGGGAAAGTAAGTCTTAGTTCATCATCTTCTGCGGAAACAACAACACAACAACAATTAGTAAACATAAAATGCGATTGAAGATGAAAGGTCATACTTTGTACTGGTATAGGTGGTTTAAGATCGTTGAAATTTGGTTTGACATCGGGGTTTGGACTGATGTATGGGGGCATACTACTTGCCGGCGTCAGCGGTGGCGTCGGATTGCCGGGAATCGGGCTGTGCTGATAGTTCATGTTATTCATATTGTTCATATTGTTCATGCTATTCATGCTGTTCATCGAGTTCATGCTGCTCATGGTGTTCATGGTGCTCATGTTGTTGCGCATGCCGACGTCGGATTGGAACTGGTTGGCGGCGCCGACGCCGGCGCTGACGTACGCCGGGTTCGAGGTGTACTGCGCGCCGGCATTGGCACCACCGCCTCCTCCTCCAGCGTGGAATTGACCCATGGAGGCGCCGTTCGAGAAATACTGTCCTTGCGAGCCGGAGTACGGCGGCGTGTTCTGGCGCACGCTGGAGGCGCCGCGCACGGGCCCCATGCTGCCGGGGCCGAAGCTGCCCGTGGGGCCGATGGGCTGCTGCGCCGGATACTGGCTCTGGAAGTTCGGCTGGCGCGCGCCGTACCCCGGATACTGGCCGTTGAAGTTGGGGTTCATCGTGGGGCACGGGCCGTTCGCGTACGCCGCGGCCGCCGCTGCCGCCGCCGCCTGCTGTTGGCCGCGCTTCGACGCCATGTGCATCGACGGCGTCGGGTACGGCGCCATGCGGCGCTGATGATGCTGCTGGTACATGGCCGCATTCTGGCCGGGCGCGCCCTGCATGCCGCCCATCTTCGGCCCCATATTCCCACCTCCAGGTGGCATATTTCCACCACCTCCCATCATATTCGCGTGCATCTGCCCGCCGCCCATGCCCATATTCGCCGCCATATTGTTCATATTGTTCATCGGATTCATGCCGTTCATCGGCATCATGCGCTGCTGGTAGCCTCCGCCGGCGCCGCCGACGACGCCCTGGCCACCCGGATGGTGGTACTGCTGGTTGCCGAACTGGCTCTGATCCTGGAGGGCCACCACGCTGGCGGTGGCCGTCGCTGTCGCCGTCGCTGCTGCTACCATCGCCGCAGTAGATAGAGCGTTGCCGCCCCCGTAGCCCCCTTCGGTGCCGTTCATTCCACCGCCCGCCGCGCCATAATTGCCCACACTGCAAACGAAAACAACCAGGAAATTAGCGACACATTCGCCTGAGAACCCAAACAATCAAATTTCGCGAAATGCATTTAATGTGCAATGCGCGGTTGCGCTGGTTGCTGGCTTCCTCTTATCAACGTATCACCTTTGGTATTGTTTTCTATGATAAGCGTGCGTGCGTGCGCGTCGGGTGGGATGACGCGTTCTGATTGTTGTTATTGTTGCCGGGGCCCGCATAAATAATTGCCGGAACGAGGCGGAACGTGCAGCGATGCAGATTGCATAATAGAAATCTCAAAAATATTTGATTTGGCGTGCCGCCAATGAAATTCCCTAATTTTAGTTCATTTTCTAATTATTGCGGCCTGCCGGACTATTTTTATATATGGCGACCACCACATCATCTACTAAACCCAATAACACACATTAATGACGCTCGATGCGCGCATTGCGAATTTCAATTTCCCTTGTTCCCAAGTTCCCAACGTATTTTCGAACGCGCGCATTATTGAAACATTTTCCTCATTCACTCCTTCGTTGCCGTTCGTTCGTTCAATTCATTGGGTCGCATTTTTTCGTGCGCTTTTTTCATACCGTCCCCCAGGTCTGTTTGACTTCGACCGCAAGCACGACATTCACACGGGCATAAAAATTCAATATGAACCGATACATAAAGGGAATAATAACGCCTAAAATACGTTAAACAACAGCGCGTCGAGAATAATGCAGGCAGCAAAACGTCCATACACAACGAATACGTGAATTCATGCGCCAGTTGCTCACCTGGAGGGTGCGGGACGCCACATTTATTCGAATTGAATGCGACCGTCCTCCTCGTCGTCGTTGACGTCGTCGTCGTCGTACTACTCTACGTTGTAAACGCGCTGGAGGTAACAATCAACACCAATGTTGGCCGAGGGTAAACACATTCACACACTGAGAGGCTGAATGTTGGGCACAAAGCCGAAAGCCGACCGAAAGGAAATCGAAACATGGTTGGAGTGGAATAAAATAATAATCCCCCCAGAAATATGCATTTGCGCAGGCCCCATAGATTTCGTTTTCGGAAAGCACGTGTTACCCGTCTGTTTGGGGAAAATCCTCTCACAGGCCAGAATCGAAGCCAAGGGTTGTTGCCGCTTTGCGAACGGAAAGTCAGGTAGAAAATTTGGTGGCATCATTCAACACATTGAGTGAAACCTTTTGACCCGTCTCTTTGATGGGTCGACATTCTCGGAAACGTCTTGAATGCACATTTGGCATTGATACGACCCTCAAAATTCCCGTTACACCAAATTTCCGAACATTTGGAGCGCATTTGTGAGACTCGAGGAAATTAATAACCGACAACCGATGCATAAGAGACAAAAAAGTGGATTCTTCGGGTTTTTTTCTTTGGTTTTCTGTTAGTTCGTTATGTTTCCCAAGAGTCGGTTGAAAAGACTGGGCTTGGTTTTTTTGAGGCAACTTTGCGCGTATTGATTTCAACGTACCGTCTGTCTCTCCCATCCCTTTCATCGATATAGCCACCCCTATTCACTAGGTCACCTTTTGTTGGGCATCTAGCCACCCCTAATTGCGCGTATATTTGCTGGGAATTTCCAAAGAATAGACGCATTAAGCACGCACGCACGTTGTTTGTTTTGAAACGCCTGTATGTTGGGTTGTCTACATTCGCCTACAAGTTTAACTAGAAAACGAACTTTTGAAACTTTCTGAAGTACATACCCAGGTCCGTTCTGACGATAGGCCGCTTGCTGGTGATGATAGCTGGGCGCGTGGTGCTGCTGGTGCTGTTGTTGGTGGTGGAGTTGCTGCTGCTGGTGATGATGATGGTGCTGGGGCTGCTGCTGGTGCTTGTAGCTGGCGTTGGTGGCCGGTGGTGGATGCGCCGGGCCGCCGCCGTGCGGTCCCGTCTGGCTGGACGTGGTGACACCCCACACGGTGGTCACGACAGATAGTTGCTGTTGGGCCGTGGCGCCTGCTGGCGACCAGTCCCTGAAAAAGGCCATCGTCACGTTTACTCAAGCGTCGTGGTCGTCGTCGTCGTCGACGGCGTGCTCCTCGTGGATGCTATCGCTGCAAGTGCGGCGCGCACACGAATGTCGCACAAGAACAGCGCAACAATAACAGAAACGAGAACGGGACGAGGACGCGCGTGCAATGATGCGGCCGAACGACAACATCATTCAAATGCTGTCGCTCGATCGACGCGCCATCGTCGTCGTGGGTGATGATAATTGGGCAGCGAACTAAAGAGGGCACAAATCTGAACGGTTGCGGCGTGTTGCATGGATGATGATTGGTGTTTGGTGTGTGTTGTGGGGGTGGATGAACTGAAAGTTTCAACTTGGCGGCTGCAGCGGCGACGAGAACAGAACCAAACGAAAAATCGCAAAACAACGCATAATCCAAAATTTTTGAGAAAATATCCAGAAACGTTGGCTTACAATGCACCAGCACTTGCTCGATTCGGAGGTCGATTGCTCACTGAACGTTCAATTAATTGGCCGTAATTAATGCAATTACGGAGCACTCAATTTTATGCGATTTCGGTGCACTTTGTTTAGAATTGTTGTTATAAATAATCCCAAATTGTGTATGCGAATCCGTTTTGGTTTTGTTGTCGTCGACGTTGCAGTCCGTAATGTTGTTGTTGTTGTTGATGGTGATGATGAATGTGTTAATATTTAGGTAAATCCAGAATTTTGGTGGAATTTCTTAATCTGCAGATATGTACCTATAGGAAGTATATCCCAGCATTTGAACGAAAACATAAGAGGCGAATATCCGTGCCACTGGTTTCACACAAACATTTACTCCCGGCGAGTCTGTCTCCCCGTGGAGGCGTCGATGATGGCGTCCATCAAACAATCACTCTGCGATTACACCGTTCGATTCGTGGAGTCGGTATGCGAGCCGAATTTCTCTCAGAGTCCGCGACCAAGTCGTGCGAGCGCCGCTGTGACCGTCGTCGTAGTCCGTCAGCCGGTCGGTCGGCACGTCCGTATCCGCAGAGAGCGCGCGTGCTACTGTGAGCGGTGAGCGCGTCAGGAGTGCGCGACGAGGCGGCTCTCTGCACTCGCACCAGCTCTCCCCACAGCGCGTCGCGCAACGGAGTCGAAGCGTCCTGTCGGCGAGGCGCATCGACTAACTTGGTAGCGCTATTAGCATGCCGTCGTGCCGGCCGAGCGTACGCAGCAGTCGCGGCGCGCCGGAGCGTCGGCGTCGTCGCCGTCGTCGCTCTCTGTTGCGTGAGCGCCGCATGGCACGTAGAGCACCATCGCCACACAGGCGCACCACGGCGCGTTTGTCGAATGCGGCGGCTCGCATGGACGTGGTGGCCGTGGTTCGTGCACCTCTCGAGAGCGCGCGCGGGGGACGCTCCGGGGAAGTTGACCCGAGTCATTCTCCTCCATTCCTGCGGCCACAATATCGGTTGCGCGGCGTTGCCAGCGAGAGAGTGAGCGCGCGCGCACCGTGGGTGGATGGTCGGCTCTCTGCCGCCACCGAAGGCCTGGTGCACGCAACGTGCCGCGCGCGTGGTGCTCGCCTGCTTGCACTCACGCGGATCCTCCAGAGCCCCCATCAAGTTATTCCTGAGCGCCTACCGGCGCGGCGCGGCGCGTCCACATGCTGCGGATCCCTTTTCCCATCCGTTCGTGCCGAGCATGTGAAGTCCTTCTCGCTCTCGATCTTTGTTTGGGTCGCTTCCCCCCCGACTATTCAGCGCATTTTCATTCCACTTGGTGCCGTTCGGGGCGCGCTCCACACACTCCTACGACTTCGCGCTCGACGCCGACGCCGAAGCCCCGACGTGGACGACGTCGTCGCCGGGCGCTCTCCCTTGCTCACACGCGCTTACCATTGCTACAACATCAATCACAACTAATGGAATATTTAAACAACCCCGCGCTCTCTCGCTGTACTATATTTATAGTACATTCAGCTGAAGCTAAGCTTTATCTATTATCAAACTCACCGGCCGTTGTAACGCGTTCTTTTCATATTCCGCCTCGTTTTGTTTTCTCGCCGTCCAACACATTCGTCTTCTTTCCGCACAACTGCAAACTAGTTTCACATTATATTTCTTCGCGGGAATCACCACGGAAAACTAGGAATGAACAGAAAACCGAATGAATATTAATGCAATGATTTGTAGGTTAGAACTGCTTAAAACGGTTGCGACACTAGCGCCACCAGCGGAGCGGCATTCATGACAACTATGTGTCGGTGTATGTCGGTAATACAGATTTCTTTCCGAGACCCTTCGAAGATGACCCCCAGGTGCAAATCACAAAACACCATGTATATTCGTAGTGCGTATGTGTAACTGTGTGCGGATTTCGAGTAGATGCCGGCGATTTGTCGCGCGACCTGACACAACGGCAGCGGTGCACACGTACAGCGTGCGCGCTGAAGGATTTAGCATTGCAGTGCAGTCGACAAGGATGTCGGCACGCGGAGAACGGCATCGACGACGAGTTAGCAGCAAACGGATCGGTGCGCTTCGCTCCGTTTTCTCCTTGTTGTGTGTCGCTGATTCCATGCCATTCGGCACGCACACTCCCGAGGAGATGTGCGCGCATTTCGCATCTCGATTCGTACCGTTCGCTTCAGTGAAGGAAGGCAAGAGAGCGTCACATCCCAAACACAACCGACTCCTCGCGCACATTACGAGGATGAGGACGTGTGCGCGCATCGCCTTCTCTAGCGCACGGCTCTCCACGTTCAATTACTCCGCCTAATTATCAGCTAAACAGCAAACGTACGCTACCCGTTCGCGTTCCGTTTGCATTTAACAACATTACCGCACCAAACGACGGAGGCGATTTCATGACCATGGATTTAAATATTTAAGTATTTCGCATTCTTTCAATCACAAAACGCACTAACAATCTAAACTTTCAGATATTAACAGTCACAGAGGGCGCTGCAAAACGGAAACGACACCAAAAACACGGGGCAAACTTCGAATGGAGAAATTTGAATTATGAAATATGCAATGAGTGACCTCAAATCCTCCAGTCCAGCAAACAACAGTTTGAGTCTCAGTTCGATGCGCTACAATACGAACTTGTGTGTGGATGTTGTTGCATGGTGTGGGAGAGAAAGAGAAACTTCGATTCCCATGTGGAATTGCTCCAAGAGCACTCACTCGCTGACGACGACGTCGCGTTTTGCAACAATCGCGCATTATACGAGTAGGAAAAAAGATCGCCGAATCTAAACCAGTTGCGAAATGAAAATAATTGCACAATTGACATCGTGGTTCTAATGTACTCGTTTCGTAGGCGTCCAACGCGAATGAAATGGATTTTTGGCCTCGTTTGGCGCTGTCCCTCCCGTCTTCACCACCGTGGAGGTTGCTGGGCGGATAATAAGGGGTCGGGTTCGGATCATACACAAGGGGATAACAAAGAGATTCGGCCGGGCATTGATGCTCCAACAAGCATATCAAGCCGGGATGGATGAGATGCGATCTGAAGAGTCGGACGAAGAGCAGAATGTGCGCTTGAAGAGGAGAGGAATAGGAAGCAGGCACGAGGAAGGCATTTTCCTGCTTGTAACAACTGCGAAGTTGAATTGCCCGGACTGGCGGACTTTCGGGCGCGCTGCTCTTCTCGAGTTTGAACTCCTCCGGGTTGAATCGATAACACCCCAGAAGTTGACGCAACGCGACCGTATTCGCTTGCGGATTTTAATTGTTGCTGAATGACACGTACGCGCTTCGTTTGCAACCTTGATTTATCTCATTGAGTCCGCGTGCAGCAAGGAGCTGCAGATACTTGGAGTTGGAATGCGTCTACGGCGGTCGCGTTTGCGTGCAGTTGCTGCATATTGCATATTGCTGCACCGAGTAAATATTTATGCAAAACTCGCGTATATCATGTCAGCGTGGCGGACGCGAACGTGAAATATATCCAACCTCCTCCATGGCTGCTGCACACCCAGGACGCGCCCCCGTCATTTAATCCTCCCTAATTCAACGTGCAACGCCACGATTCGGACACATACTTGGAAGCGCATAAATTTCCCCTCGCATCAACGATGACGTTTACATGAAGCCGCAGAATTTGTTTTTCTACCATTTTTCGCGGTCAAGCAAATTAATATTTCACAGTCGTACTCTGGAGGAAATCCCGTAAACTAAATTTCAAATGAATTTGAACTTATAGAAACTTTTGGAAGTTTTGAACATGTAGAAACTTGTGGAAGTCATCAACATGAGTCAATGCATGATGGCTCAGATCAAATCAGTCGATATTAAGCGCAGACGTAATTACGAGCCGGGCAAACAACTGAAGACGACGGAGGAGCAACAACAGGACTTTTTAAATGAACAGTTACATTAAATTTACATCCACAGAGAACAAAACGCAGCCGCGCGCTAACTGAACCCGACTCCGCTGATGCCGTTGTTCATCGGTCGCGGCCGCGGCGTTTGTTACACATAAACCATTCTTTTTTTCCGCGACCATCGAGCCAACGCACAAGAAGCAGCACGCAGATGCGACTCTTCATTCATTCGCGTACAACGCGCGATGCACACGCACAACTCTTGGAGGCAGTCAATCGTCAAAACCGAACTTATAACTGACTCTCGCAACGATTTACATTTCATGTGCGCTGCATTTTTCGCCCAGCCGCCGCCAGAGTTTCGTTCATCGGCCGTGATTAATTTGCTTCCTTTCTATTACAATGCGCTGTGATGAAATCCAGCCGAGGTGCTCGTGCAGCAATGAGCGAACAGTTAGCTAATTCAGTTATTTGAACGGTTTTCGATGTTATTTGAATGGGATTTAATTGGGATTTTTTCTTTAGAGATAGAGAATGTTGGAGAAAAATTACGATATCCTGCGGAAGTTTGTGCGTTGCGAGGCGCGTTCAGGTTGAATTTTTGTAATCTATGTAAATGATAAGCGCTGATAATGATTATCGTATCATGCGAAACGGAATTAAATGTTGTTGAATGTTTGTTTTTGATTGATCAATAAAATTGCAATTTGTTAATTTTTGTCTTCAAATTATGAATTTTAATCTAGTTGTCAGTTAAAATAACTTGTTCGAAAGAACTTTGATTAACTTCCAGATCAATTTATACATTAATTTATTAATCGTATGATGAATTTGAAAGTTTGAGAAACTTTCAGATCAATTAAAACTGAAGCGAAGAAGAAAAATGTTAAGTTGATTGTCATACAATTGAAATTTCTGGATCGCAGAAAGAATTTTGAACTAGTCAGAAACTTTGAAGTAATTTTTGCAACTAGTGCACATGAAAAATATGCAAATGAAGATGACCTTATCAAAAATTTGCAATTATGACGAAAAACAATATCCAAAGTGGATGAAAAACAAAAGTTTTGATTGTAGAGGGCGCTCAAGAATGTCGGGCGTTGAAATAAATCGGTTTGGAAGTTGAAATCATGCATGGGACACCACGAAGACGATCTTCGGCTGGTTTTCTCGCGCATTGTCACGATACGGAGTCCACAGCAGGCAGACAGCGCAACCAGCACACATAATACGGCAACATGCATAAGTAAATGTAGTATATTGGAATTAATATTCGGCTCGTTGAACTTTCAAGCGAGCGAGAGCGCAGATAACATTCAACGCGGCGTCATCGTCGTCGCGCGCGCGGCGGTGCTCTTCGTCTTGTGGACGTCGTCGTCGTCGTCGTTGGCGCGCGCGAGTTCTCCTCTTCGCGAGGAGCGCGTCGACAAGTTTATATTTACGGGAATAACGCACGCGGGGCACGAAGGAGATTGAGCATTGAGCGCGCGCACTCAAAGCTACGGCGACGTTTTCGGTGCGCTGTTTGCTCATTCCGCGTCGAATAAACCAAACCAGTTTACGCGAGCATATTATTTATTGTGTTGCATACGCGCGCGCGCGCGTGCATGTGTACTGCGATCGCCACCACACACACCGTGTGGAATTTTCACCGCCGAATCGCGTTGTTATTTCGACATCTGTAAACGTCGTGACGAATTAGTCCGGAATTTTTCCCCACGCGCGATCCGCACCAGGTCCACCAGGTCCCATGGTGGACCCATCGAATTCAAAAATTTCGCCGCTACGTTTCATTCGGTGCGCTATGAGAAACACCAAGTGCGCAAAAGCAATTGTTAAAGCTGAATAAATACGAATTAAAAGAATCATGAATGAGGCTATCGCATTGACACACTTTTTTCGCGGTCATATTCGAAAAAAATATGCTTATTATACAATGCTAGCAACCAACACGCGTCAAGTAAGCGTTCATTGCAGATTTCGCGCTCATTTATTTGCGAATATTTGCATGCACTCATCAGATGAACATTACGAACTGATAAGAATATGAACTTTGCCCCAGAATTTGCGCACCTGAACGGGGAAGCTCGATGAGGAAACATAAAGTTGGAACAACAACAAAAAAACTCGCTGCGACTTCATTTGCTTATCGCTATCAACAAAATAGCAGTGCGCGTCGCTATCAGCTCGCCGAAATTATGACATGAACGATGCGCATTCCGCGCATGTTTGCTGCGTGCATCCGTGCGAAATGTAATGTTTTCGCACGTAGTATCGCATGTTGCATCCTCCCCCATCTATTCGCGTTTTTGGCGGCGGCTTTTTATCTCGCGTTTAACTTATCTCGGATCGTAATTTGTTTGCTTCTCGCGAGGGACACGCATAAATTAATTGGTAAGCTGGGCGAAAGAGCTCGGGCGCAGAAAGAGAAGGCGGAATTGTGTTGTAATGATGGCACAGGTTGGCGGCTACCTCCTGTCGAACGGATGATATAATTATTGATTGTATTATGTCATGTAAGAAATGTGTGCGCTCATCAATGATGACTGGCGTTGAATTGCGCCGTTGTTGCATAAACGATCGCGAATGTAATCGCATCGTATCAGCGAACAAAAGCTGAGTGAGCCACACTCGAAAAATTCTCGAATACGTAATGTGTTACAGCTAAGTTATATAGAGCGATCAGGATCGAATAAATTTCTTGATGTAGAGATCCTTGAAGATGCCAAACGCAAAACAATTATATTTTGAAAAAAAAATGATACCAAGTTATTCTGTTTAAAAACTTTTAATTATTCTTAAAAAAAGGGATACAAATATGAATTTGAAATCTCTTTAGAAAACTTTAGAAAAGTTTTTTACTATAATTTAGTAAAATTCCAGATAATTTGCAAATTACATTTTCAAAATGTACAATAAAAATTGTTGATATTAAACGTTTTTTTTATATTAAATCTTCCAAGGATTAATTTTTATATAAGTTTCTTTGAGAATTCAAACTTTTGACATTTATATATAGATTTTCAGAACTTGATAAAGTTTGAAAACAATTTTTTTCTGCTTAACAGTGAATAGTATTTTTTAAAACAGAAAATTGAATTTAATTTCTGAATTTTTATTACAAATTTCCCTTGAAAAATTCAATTCAATAAATAAACTAATAAACTACATTAAAAAAAGTTTGTTGATAGTAATTTTCTGATTTTTTCCAACACTACTACACTACATAATTTCCAATAAAAATTCAACCTTATCACTAATTATTTATTATCATTTCAATTGTCTCAATTCGTAGATATTGCAAATCATACGAGTTTTACCAAACAGTTAAAAATATTGTGTTGACTATCTCAGAAAAACGTCTGGAAAAAACGTCTGAGTTGCTGGTTACGTAGCAATCGCGAATATATTTCAATATTTGCAAAACGAATCTCTCCACTGGTTGCACTTGACAGGTACCGGAGGTGACATTATCCTGCCAGCCCATGTCCAGATCGTGCGCGAACAACAATAAAACGTGTGCAATAAAAGCGCGCGAGTCAATTGATTTTATTGCTTTCCACTTGCTTCACATACGAAAGCGACGACTCCTTTTTTTTCGCTCTGCGTCTGTCGCTTGTACAGACAACAATTAATACCATAATTGCAAAAGTGCGATGCAATTTAGAACGAGTCTAATTAATGATGACATCTCATTAGGCTTAAAGTTGATTGATTGTGGCGCATTTAGAATCATCAAGAGGGAAATTCTTCCTTTTTATTGGGAAAATTTTGTTTATTTGATTTTCATTGGGAAATTTTTTATTGGGAAAATTTTGTTTATTTGATTTTCAGTGAGATAATAATTTTAAATATCTATTTTTTTTAGACGTCATTAAATGCTTTCTGAAATTAAAGAAATGTTTTCTTTTATATAGGAAAATTTTGATTGCTATTTAATATATAATCTGAATTATAAATTGAGTAGTTAAATTGCAAATAAAATTTTGAATTATTTGCTGTTGCAAAAGTTACTAATTTGAATTGAAACTTTCTGAGTTACTTTTGAAAATGTTTCTAAAAATTTCCTATTTTGAATCCAATTCATTTCTTTTTTAACTTTGAGAACTTTCAACATTGTTGATTGGAAATTCGATTTCTGTGATAATTTTTTCAAAGTTTTCCCGGTTTTAGAAGATTCAGAAGGACATAGAGAAAAAATGAGCATTAAAAACTTTAATTTGACACTGTTTTGAGATGACAAATTTGGTGATGAACCAAAAATTTCTCGTTATGCTATCAAACGTAGACTGAGCCAGTAATAAAATGTCGAAACGCATACACATGTGTATGTTGGTCGAGTGAGTTTCTCGGTGGGGTTCACATGGAATTTTGTACCTCGCTTGTTGATGTCAATCGTCGGCCGTTTTCGCGACACGAAATGATGAATAATTACGCGCATATTGTAATAATCGGAATCGTAATGCACGATGACACTATCTGGCTGTTTGTTGCCGGCTGGCGGCACGTAACAACAAGCAGGCGTAGACAACAATCATAGGAAGTCGCGTTGCGTTCGGTTCGGTTCGTTCATTCGCCAAGTTGTGCGTCTTCGTTTCACAAGTTTTGCCAACGAAGAAATGGATGAAGACATGTACGAATTTGGAACGTATCGAGTTCAAAGATGGTCCGGTCCGCCGAGTTGTCAATGTGCAAAACTTTCTGTTTGCGAACGCGCTGCGACAACGACGACGAAATTACACAATAAAAAATAATTGCAATTAGAATTACAATTGCACGATACGATGGTACTAGTTGTGCGCATGCATACGCACACTACGTGCAAATCATCTCGCACGTGCAGTCCTTGAAAATGCATTATTATTGCCGTAAACAAATTTCGCAAACTTTGCAAACTTTACAAATTTTATAAATTTTACAAATTTGCAAATTTTTCAAATTTCTCCCAGACGATTTTTCATTCAAATTCAACCTCGCTAATTTCCCCGTTGTATGCATAAATAATTGTACTGACAGACAATTGGATGTGGATTGTTTACTCAAAGTTGGCATTGCAAGAGTTGCAATTTGGAAATAGTTGCTGCGTTGAGCAAAAACACAAATAGATGTCTGCGCGAAACGGTGGAGGCCTTGAAACGACAATATTTGTTTACTATTTGTTAATTTCTATTTTGTTTTAAGTGCGCGATTGCCAATGGCGAGCCGGCACTTTGCTTTTGTCATATTTTACGATGGCTGGGCTCGAACGAGTCAATGTTACTTACTGTTGCTGAGCCACTGCTGGCCAAAGATTTGCATTATTACTGCATTCGGTGACATACACGTCTCTGTGTATGTGTGTGTGTGTGTGTGTAGTTGCTAAATTATCTATTTGTTGTTTTCTTTACGTAACAATAATTACCATGATTGCGTTTCATTAGCGAGCTAACTGTTTCGCATCGTGCTTTAGAGGCGCAAATGTTGCTATCGGGTCATGATCTAATGTCAAAACAAAGAAGGATAATTTTGGAAATCAATAAAGGACTTTTCAGATATTTCAACGAAAATTAGTTAAAATTAATTTCTGTTCATTCAAACTGTTTCATGAATCCTGTCATAATTATCCTGGAAAATATTTGTTGATTGTTTAATATCAATAATATTGAAAATCAATAATAAAGAAAATTTTAAGAAATCAATTAAATAAAAACAAATAAAATACTTTCTGTTCTTAAATTCGAATTCAAATTATTTGAATAACATCAACATTAAAATTATCCTGGAAAATATTCGTGGAGTTTGTTTATTTTTAAGTTTTATGACGCATAAACGTCGCTTTATTTCACTTTCTTGCCGAAATCACTTGCGACACTTGCGAATTTAAGTGCTATTGTGTAAAAGGACGTCTCAATTCGTCAATATTTTGTCATAAATTCGATGTGTTTCAACAGCAATTTAAGAATATCTAATATGAAATTATTTCATTCAAATTCCTAGCTGCTAAAAATTATTGACCTTAATGAAAAATACCGATTGCTTTCTGTCAAAACTAATATTGAAAATATTTTTTGTTATGTCTTGAAATTGATTTTTTACAAACACAAGTTTGAAATACCAATAGATTCAGTCGATAATTAGTGTTCTAATTATTGAAATTAATTGAAAATATGTAAATTTCTAATTTGAATATATCTATAACTGAATACAAACTATCAAAGAGAAATTACGAGCGTTTATCAATTTTTTGTTTGAATTATTAATAACTCTAATTGGAGTTGTTATAATTTTCGGTTTTATAACTTAATTTATTTATATTTATGTTATTAAAAAAATTATATGATTAACGATTTAATTACCAATATTTACAACTTGTCAATTATCAAAAAAGACAAGAAAATAAATTTTCTAGGTTTTTTTGATTAATTATTTGTGACAACTTTTAAAACTTTTTTAAAACTTTTTGTTAATTGTCAAAAAAGATATAAAAAAAAATTTTCTGGGCTTTTTTAAATTCTTTGTTGAAACTTTTAAAACTTTTTTTAAAACTTATAAATTGATAATTTTTAATGCAAATCAAAATATTTTCTATAAGAAAAGTAATTAGATTGCCCAGATATTTTTATAGACTGAATTGACTAAAAATTAAACTGTTATTTGTCTTAAACATCAAAAAATTTCACTTTGTTTGAATGATTGGATTTTAAAAATCTCAAAATTTTAAAAGAGCTCAAATTTTTGATGTCATAAAATTTATCAAAACTAGGTGAAAATATGAATTATAATTATGAATTATAACAAAAATATAAATATAATTATTGGTTCCAACTCGATTTATAATAATGTTAATTAAAAAAAACAACAATTACCATTTAATTGTTAATTGTATACAAATTGGCAACTTTGTTATCTTTTTTATTACCAATTTTCAGCGCATTTTTTAGGAAATAAATAATTTTTGATAAAAATAAATTTGTTTTGTATCTCGGAAATTTTTAATTGATTTCATGGACATTGATTATTTGATATCTTGCCTAATTAATACCCGATTATAAATATAATTGATGTTTTTGATATTCTTAAAATTATTAACTTTTTAGTCTCATGAAATTTCCCCCCCCCCCAAAAAAAAACGCAGAAAACTTCTGATGGCGCACTTTGTCGCTATTTTCGCTGGCATGATTTGGCATGCACGTTTATTACCGCTGATAACAATCCTAATAATTATCCGACACGTTGAAACAATAGCACGTGCACGTTTATAAACGCAGCGAGTGCGCAGTTGTCCTCGCGGTTCATTCATCGCACAAGCGAGCACATAAAAATTCCGAAAAAAAAACCTGTACTATTCGCTGCTACGTAAGCGATACCCAAACGAATAATGAGCATATCATTACGTTCGTATTGTTTTATGCGCGAAGCTGGAATCGTATGACGTTCGACTATCTGGTTTTTTTCCCTCTGTGTGTGTGTGTTCGTTTTCGCGATTCGCTGGTGGCATTTGTCAAAACGTAATCGCTCTAAGCGTGCCGCGCACACTTCAGATATTTGCGCACTTGAATCAACAATTCGGCAATAATTTGTTTGCTTAAAAACGACCTGAGAGAACCGACAGAATAATTTCCAATCAAGTTCCGCACGTGTTTTGTTAATTAATTAATTACACGGCAATTACACATTTTTGTAACTGTAAATATCATTTTCACGCGAAAATTTCGCGGATGACACTCGATTTGAACAATACGGTGTGGTTTCGTGGAGGCAAACGTAGGTGCAAACTCGACCAGAAGAGAAGAGTATCACCCAGCAATGATACCGTTCTCAACATCATGTTGGGTGTTCGTTGATGATGATGATGATGATGGAGGAGGAAGAAAGAGGTAACGCACGCATCGAGTTGTGTATAAGGACAACGAGGAAGCGACCTCGAAGCCGCTCGCTTTGCATCGCAACGAAGGCGAATCAGTGCAAAGAGTTTCGAATGACACGATTGTTTGGCGCGTCCGTTATGTCTCCAGCGGTGGAGCTCTGCATTGCCGACACACACACACGGTGGCAAGAGGGGGAATCCCCGTTAAGAGCAAAGCCATCGGCTCACCTCGCATCCGATATTCGCGAAATGTTCGCCGCTTTTTTTTTCAACCTGCGCGTTTCGTGATTCCGTTCGATTACACTAAAGTTCTTAAAGTTTTTGAAACAGTTCTTGAAGTTTTTGAAACAGTTCTTGAAGTTTTTGAAACAGTTCTTGAAGTTTTTGAAAAAGTTCCTAAAGTTTTAGAAGAAGTTCTTGAAATTTTTGAAGAAGTTCTCGAAGGAAAAAAGCTCTAAACGCATAATTTTTTCTTGTGATTTTGAATTTGATATTTTAGAATTTCGCTACTAATGTGTCTTTTGGTCATAGTCTCAACGGTCGATTGCGGAAAGAATTTTTGCAGGATCGAACATGGAATGCAACGGTCGACTCGAAAAGTGTGCGAATCGAGCGATTCGCGTCGATTGAATAATGTGAAAGCATGCGGCATTCATCGCCGGCTGCTTGCTCGGCAATCGCAATCGCAATGAATTTGTTATACAAGAGAAAGGATAACTGCCAATGCACCAACAGTATGCGTTTTCGTCGCCATTGACGCAGTCGTGTATGGTTATCGACTGCATGCATTATTAGCGTGGAAATAATTGAAATTTCTGAGTCTGAGCTTCCAGTCAACGTTACACGACCGAGTTCTACACCAGGAGTCGCCAAACTCTGATTTTAAGATACAACCAACAATTTCCAATAACAACTTCCTGAAACTTTTCCTAAAGTATTGAAGATAATTTGCAATTTTCGTTGTAAAATTAAAATTTTTAATAAATGCGTAGTTTTTTTTTATAGCTTAGGAATTATGTTAATTAATTGCGACCGTTTAAATTATTAATTTGAATGCGTTACGCATTCACAAACGATTTGAATTAATGTTCGGTCAATTAACTAAATCATGTTGACATGTGCACCCACTTGTTGATTAATTTTATATATTTTTGTAAGTATTGAGTTAATTATAGTAATTTTCTACGATTTTTATGATAATAATGTGATTGTATATTGTATCCAATAATAATTTAATGACTTCTCTTGATATTTTAGCCTGAGCAGACTGAAAATTTTCCCCATCCTGCCTGCAGACAACTAATAAAAATAGCACCAAAATTATTTTTGGTACCCGAAAAATACTTGCATTCAAATTTGGAAGCAAACGTTGCATGTTCCTGCTTCTTCCTTATTATACCCAGTCGAATGTTTGGGGGAAATTTATGATCTCTATTTTTACATTCCCCCCTCATACACATTTAATTGTTTATATTATTACAAATCGGAGTCTAATTTTTGTTGTTTCTTTAATTTTTTTTTTGTTGTTGATGGGGCATATTTATTATGTTTTGTTATAAGTTCCATGAACCGCATCTTTTCGCCAGATTTAAAAGCACTGATTGAGTGTCATTCGGAATGTTTGTAAACGGCAGCGAGACGCGATTAGCAACAATGATCTTTTTATACACCGCGAGATGTGTGACAAATAATCTATTTGTGTAATTTATTGGCCTGGCGCTTTTTTGGCTGCAATGCACTGAAATTTTCGACGAGCGGTACGAAAATTCGGAAATATCTATGCAAATACACACGTTCGTTATCAACGTCGTCGGTTGGTTGGCACTCAATAAAAATCAAAGTAAACCAAACCAGCTAATTATCAATTTGTAATGCCAAACGCACCAATAAAGCGTACGTTTACTTGTGCCGAGTTCACGTCGTGTAACATAGAGTTTCTATTTCTTCGTCGATTTCGATTAAATGTCACGCAGCGATTACGATTACGCGTAATGAAGCAGATGATAAGACGCGGAGTGAAAATGCCCCATTGGAAGAAGGATTTGACCCAATAAGTCGACCTAAACGTCACATTAAAAACACATTGACAATGATTACAAAACAAAAAAAAATGAAAAAAAGGTTTACGACGAACGATAACCGATTGATTGCTGTTGTCATTGTCGTCGCTTGCTGTGGCCACGATTGAATTAATTCCAATATTCACTCACATTTCATTAATTGTGCTGCGATAACGCATCGATCGTTCGACGAATGGAAAAATGCTGCGAGTGCACTCTGCAGCACGAGAAATGTTAGTCGGCTGATTAATTTCGTGTCTGTTTCATAAATTGCAATTTTCCTCATTATATCTCGCGACTAGAGCGCGTTTGATTAGTCCGTTCGTTGGTTTTGCCGTGCTCCACTTGTGATGGACTCAAAATGCGCATGGTTTGTTGTTCGACTTGTAAGTCTAGTGATATTTAGGTTGAAATTGTTTCGACAGCGAAGATTGTTCAAATTGAGTCGGATTTTCATTTGGGAAAGTTTCTTAAATTTCATATTTGGTGATGTCATATTGATAAGATGATAGTAAATTTTCTTTGTAACGATGTAAAATATGCCAATTCAATCATTTAAGTTTATCCAGAATTTTAAATCATATTTTGGAAACTTTTGAATTTTTTGCGGTTCCCAAAGATGCAAAAATACTAAGGGATATATTTTTGAAAATTTATTAAAATTTGGTTCCAATTAGTTCAACCATTTGGAAGTTACATGTGCTCAAGAGAACAAAAAAAGTTGCATCAAATTTTTAAAATTGTAAATTTATCATTTGAACATTTTCTATTTTTTAACCACATTGAAGTTTTTAGGAAAAATTTCTAAAGAAAGATCTTCAGAAATTTCTGAAAACAATCATTTCACAGTTTTTGAAGTTGAAATATTAAATTGAAAATTGATTAATTTGAATTTCAGAAGCTAAAATAAAAATGATCAATCGATAAAAATAATAAATTTTAAAATAATGGAATGAACTTAAATCTTTTGTGAACATTAATCGATTAGTTTCTGCGTTCGTGACCAAATTTGGACCTGGTCATAGAATGACAGGTGGATTAATAAGGCATAAAGTGAAATTAAGTCTACCCACATTACAATATTTGGTGATCCAGTGGGTGCAATGGCGCCTAAACAAGCACTAATCGTAACTTTCAACAAATATTGGGAAATCACTAACAATTTGTTCGCATTACTTGTTCTTTTTGCATCGATCATTACACAAATACAATTTTCTGTAAGTTTTGATCTGTGGCTAGATGTGAACTGAACAAATCCATCAACAAATTAAGCAATTATATCCGGAACTAATTAGCTGCATTGCTCCAAATGGCTCGTTACGCGTCCATCGAAAGATTGTGATGAATGAATGCGAGTGCGGATCAAATTAATAACGTATTATTAGGCTTTTGAATGCGCGACGTTCGACGCCGATCCCAAGTTAGATTCGTCTTAGACGACGACATTAAATTACGCCGAATATAAACCCAACTCGTCATCGCCTTCCACATGGGAACGGCGACAATTTGAGCTCTTCGCGCGATCCGCAAGAGCGAAGAAGTGCGCCGCCCGAAGGGAGTCTAAAATTGGGCGAAGCTATAAATTAATGCAGAACTGTTTACGTGATGTGGTGCCACCGTTTCTGTTCCCTCTTCGCGCAAGGATCGTTCGTTAACCTGCACCGAATCGCGCGGAGGGAAATAAAGATAATTTTAAAAGCCGCGACTTTAAAATTAAATGAAGCCCACAACAACAAAACAATATTTGGACTTGGCGAGTTCAATTTCTGATTTCTTGTCTTCATCTTTCTATGATACTATGATGTGAACGGTTTTGGTTTTGGTTTGGTGCACTGCATGAATAATGTTACATACACAATGTACAAAACGAGAAGTCATAATTACTCGAGACGGTACAAAATGTAAGAAAATGAAGACGAGGAAAAAAAAAAAATGAGACGTGAAACGTACAAGAAGTTGAGGGAAAAAAAATCAAGTGCCTTTGAGAATTCGTGGGATTTCTCACAATAACGCGTCCACGTCCTCACTAATCATATTACTTCTGTTGCTACCTTGAGAACCATCATTAGAAAATGCAAAGATGTTTAAATTGTTGTGTTTGGTTCGACCAAAGAAGGCGTTTTCCTCAAGAAACCATACATTTTGTTCTATTTGTTATCTATAAGGTATTTACCTTATTTTAACATTTTTCAAAAATTTATTTCTTTCTACAATTTTCCCTCAGCTTTGATTTTTTTTTTAAGTTTTTTTATTTGATAGGTTTTGTTACCAACGTGGAAACTGTTTTATTTTTATTTAATGATGATCTATAAACTAATGTAATGAAATTTGATTTTGTCGTCGATCATTATCATATAATTAAAATATTTATTTTGTAATTTTTTCAATTTCCTAAGATTCTAGAAGTGTAACTTTGAGATTTTTATTAAACTTGTGAAATAAATTAATGTTACTCATCAATTTTGATTTTTTTATTAAAGTGTCCAAAGTTTATTTTTTTTTGTTTTGTGTTTAATTCTATATTTTGATTTTACTGTATATTCAATAATTTGCATTATAATTTTTACAATTAACTTCAGATTTTTCTAAAATTGTGTAATTTTCTTTATTATTATTTAAAATTTTCTTTGTTTATCTTTTTCCTAGTTTTATTGCTGTATAATTTTATATTGTTAATGTATATTTTACTTATATTTTAATTTTTAATTTGTTGATAGATTGTTTCTACATTTGTCATCCTTTTTTGTAATAAATTTAATTTTTAATACTTCCCTAAAGAATTTTATCTTACTGGAGCGTATAATGTTGCATTTTCTATGCGTGTTTTACGTGACAAAAATTGAATATTTTTCACTTGTCAAATCAGTGACGTACATTTTTCTACAAGTGGAAAAATGAATACCTTTTTTTCTACAAGTGAGAAAAATGAATGACATCTTACAAAATAAAGTGCCATTTTTGCTAAGGTATCAAGATTTTAAGGTTTGCAAACATAATCAAAATGTGCCTNAATGCCATAATAAACTCGTGAAATTTGTGTATCACTCGTGCTATCGCACTCGTGATTCAAATCTTTCACTCATTTATAATTTTGCATTTCTCACACTTATAATATAATCTACTATTAATAATTTTCATCTCATTTGTTTTTTTGCTCTCTCTTAAATATTTAAAAAACAAACGAAAAATAAGAGGTATTTAGTTTTTTTTGTGCAAATGTTGCAAATGTTTAGAAGTTCTTCACTGTAAGCGAACGCGCTTTCCTTTTGCAGATGACATACGCTGTTACAATTTCACCTGCACTTTCCTGTTCGATTTCTACTAATTTCTCTTATCTCTCTCGCCGCTTTGTAATTGCAATCGGCAGCACGTGCGTAAGAAGCCCGCCGATAACAACGAAGACATGGGAATCGCGAGCCGACATCCTACCGCAAATTTCTAGCTTCGACTCGATACAACAATTAGAATTCTTTCCACTAATTGCTCCTTGGCATTTTTCTCGCAATGCAGTTTTCACTAATTTCAAGTAAACCATCGCCAACAAACGCGAACTTCAAAGATTATCGTATATTTTGAAACTTTGAAACTTTAAATGAGAATGATTCATTCATGGATCAATGAAATTTTACCAAGAAAAAGGTTTGTTCGTATGGACGCGAATCAATTATTGATGGATGGCTCATTTTCGATGGCGAACGCTAACGATTCACACTCCCCCGCACATTTTCCGCCAGTGGTGGAAATGTGTGACAAAGGAGCAAGTACAACAACAACAAAAAGAAAGGGACGAAAAAAAAAGAAAATGTAACACACAGCTCGATCGAATCGATATCGGGGGATATCCTTCTGGAAAGAACTCGCCTTGATGGGAATTTATTTGGGGAATTCGTGTCCCACTTGTTCCGCCATCCTCCTCCACGTCGAGGTTGATCGATCGCGAAACGGGGCTCTAAGGTCGAGCCTTCCTCCTGCACGGGTGGCGCAGGATAAGTCGATTAATTGTCGGCATTGTTTCCAAGTCGAGCGTTTTTTTCTGACATTGCGCACGCGTCGTTACACGTTACACGTGTTTACATTTACCGTTGCTGTTTGTATCGTCTCGGAAGCAATCGAAAATCGGACGTCGCGACGCGTTTCCGAGTAAATCATCAAACGATGATTATTGAAACATCACCTTCACACAAACACACACACATTCCGGGCTCTGAAACGAAGCGAGGTGTGACTCGAATGATGATGGGTGATTAGTGTGGCCTACGTACGGTTTCGCCATCATTAGACGACAGTAATGACACAGCCCCATACATGCCAAACTGAGCAAACAACAATTATCACAATCCTCAGCGATTTGCTGGATGTATTCAAGTGTCTGCATTCATTCCGATTCGAAAATTTCAAAGCATTCGAAGTGCACCGTTAAATTTTAATTAATAATCCATATTTAGCTGGGAGTGCAACAACGCAATCGACGAAGGTGAAGAATGTTGTTGTGTAAATTTCCCAAGCACATAATCTTCTGAGATGGGTCTTCGGATTCCATCGACGAGACCTCCAATGAACCAATTTGACGCTTCTTTATGGCGGTTCGTGCGCTGATACGGAGATGATACGCGAGGGGAAATCTATCTAGGCCTCGAAATAGCTGATGGTGCGCACTCGTCGAATTGTTGACACATACAAATGACGTACAGTTGTAAGACGTCTCCGCAGTCGAGGATGCCTTTCGAGTGCAAGACGTCGAGAACGCGGCTCCACGACGATGCTTCTTTAGGCAGTTTATCAGTAATTAAAGACTTTCGTGTGAGAGAAGGACGCAGGGAGTTTCACGGTCTGGCTTTGAAGGCGTCGAAGAAGCCGACACATGGCAATGTTTTGAATGAGAGCTTTCTCTGTGTCTTCTTTTTTTGTTTGTTGGCTGTTTGTCTATTAATAAGGGTGTTTCATTTTTGTTCTAAGCATGAGAAGGAATTCAATTTTAATTCAAGTCAAAATCTCTAACGTTTCAATTGTTCAAATTGTTGAAATTTATAAAAATTACTTCTGGTAACTAAACTTCAAATTTTTTTTGAAACTAAATATTTTGGAACAAAAACGTACCAAGCTGTTAATTTTAGGAAGTTTTCATATTGATCTACATTATAGGAAAAATTGATTACAATCGCTTCAATAGTTTAGAAGTTATTCGCTGTTAAATGAATGAAAAAGTGTATTTTTGTAATTTTAGGTGCCCCGATTTTAAGTTCCGGGTACTTCCGGTTCAGGTATGGGCTTATGGTTCCGGCCAATCAAATCTTTCGACATGACAATACGAATGCCGTTTGAATTATTCATATCCGAACATTTAAGTTTTTTTGATTTTTCTGGAAAATTACTTCAAAATCCTTCCCAGATATAATTTTGGAACTTTGGAACTTTATTATTATTTATTAGTATATATTTGAAAAATAAAATAAATTTTGAATTGGTAGAAAGTTAAAAAAGTGTTCAAACTTCATTTTGAGAAGGCATATAATTTCTGCGCGCAATGAATTCATCTCATCTGAAAGCGGCAGTGAAGACGTTTTGATACGTGATGAATTCGAGATGAAAATAGTTGAAATATACGGCAGCGCGCGACATTTGTTTAGATTTTCTGGCCTGGTCGTGACAGCGAGACGCCAAATTTAACGCGTTCGGGCGTTTAGCAGTGAGTCGCGGTACAGAAAATTCTGTGTGTGCGCGCGCCCTTCTTCGCTTCCTCGCTTGCGCTTTCTCTGCGAGGCGCACGCGACAGCCGCTCAAAAATAGCCGGCCAAACGGGCGGCAGGCACGAAGAAGACGACGCAAAAAAAGCCAACCGTCGTCGTCGCCGCTGCCGCCGCCAACAAGCGAGCGTACTCGTCGGGCGTGTGGTACCGTTCAACACCACGAAGAAGATTTTCGGTGTGGGCCGGGAATAGTTCGCGGCGACGACGCCGCCACCGCCGACATCGTCGTCAACGCGCGCGAGAGTGACGAGTGGATCCGTAATTGCTTGAATTATAAGCATTTCTCGATCGGTTTGTAAACGCGAGGCGCGCGCGCGCGCGAAGATATTTTTAGTCGTCTGCTGCTGCAGCGAGCAAAAAGACGAACGACTACAAATACTTTGCGCATCCCGACGCATATTTATACTCCGCGTGTAATCTACAGGCTTATTAATAATCGCGATTGAGATGAGGTTCATTTATTACCGCGCGAGAGAGCTTTCAGTCACTGTACGTGTACTCCTGATGAAACGAGGAGGTAGACGTGATGTGAACGCTCACTACGTTCGCATGCGCTCCTGATACAGGAGGTAAACGACCACCTCCTCGAGAGCTTTGCCGCCTGATCATCGCTACCTCCTCACAACTTATGCTCTTTATACATCGAATGCAACGTGCGATGCGTTGTGTTTATTGAAATTGAAGAAAAATATCGTATTGGAAAAAATATTAATAGCATGTGCGCGGAGTGCATAAGTCAGAGGAAGATTGCATTCAATTCGAGGTATCTGAAAAGTCAGCGGTCGCCTATTTGTAACGACCAATGGTCGGGAATGTCGTAAATCAATTGTCACCATTTATAAATCGACGTCGGCGTCGAAGTCGAAGTCGTGAACACGCTGCATCTCGGTCGGCTCCCACCGTCGTCGCGAGGTGCGCACATCATGATCGCGAATCCTGTTTGCAAAATGCAAGTCTGCGTTTGTGTGCGCACAAAACGTCGACGTACGCATATTTGCAGTGAACTAAGTGCAGCAATGATTGAATCAGTGCACAACCAACAGTTGAGCGCGCGATGCTACTATTAATTGCCAGCGCGCATTTTTGCGCGATTATTATTAAAGATTAGAATTCCAACCAGAAATTAATTTGCGGCTTTCCCCCCGATACGTTTACCGAGAGCGAATGAATGAAGTAACGTCGCATCGAATTACACCATACGAACGCACCCGATCATTTCGTTTTCAATCAATGAAACCGTAATTTATTGCCCATCTTAAGCCCGTCTTAAGACGCTGCTAATGATTGAATGAACCCGCAGCCAGATGCGTCGCGAACTCGTCTAGACCTTATTTGTTTGTCGCGCTCTTTATAAAGCCATTAACGCGCGCGTCTCGCGCTCATCTGATTTGCTTTGATTTCATTAGGGCAGCAGCGAATATCGCGTGCGCTTTTTGCAGTTCTACTATAAAAGATCAAAAAATGCGATTCTAATTGAGTGTCGTCAATTTTTTCCAAGAGATTGTCACAGCAATCGACAACTCAGCCTTTTTCGGAAAATTCCATGCCCATTAATTATTACCTCCATATTGACGCGTTATTGCTTAATTGAGGTTTCAAAATTGTCGGAAAAACTTGATGTAATCTTGTTTTGGTCTGTGATTTTCACGGTTTCACCGACGTCAATTGCGCGGGAAAATATCGTAAAATTTATCGTATTTACCCACGGATTTATTAAATTTCCTTAATTACCCCCGTTGGTAAAATGTGAAAAAATATTTTCCATCAACAATGACGCCGGGAATTGTCTCGAATTTGCATAATGTCGCTGTTTTATTCATTTCCCATCGGTAATTACAGAGGAGAGCAGCGCACTTCGAATATGCTTCGTTTTTTCAGTCATTTTTTGACGAAACGACGCTAATTGCGCCGGCGAAGATGTTCGTCGGCCGGCAAGAAATTCAAATTCACTCACAATTCGTCGACGGCGACGACTCCTCCGCAAGTAAATGAGTTGTACGGCGAGTTCGTTGCGTTGTAATTACTTATTACGATGTGTAACCGTGGAGCGCATTGTGTGTGTACTCAATAGGAATAACCTTCGTATCACATTCACAGGTCGGGGTAAAGTGAAATAATCGTATAATACTACGCCAGGCTAAGCAACTGCTTCTTTGCAGAGCGCATTGACGGAAGAACGGCGGAGAAGCGAGGTGGGGGCGGCAAAAATGAGCGAAACATTGCTGAGCGACCCGAAAGAATGGAAATGTTTCACGGTGTTGCAAATTGTTGGCGCATAAGCTGCATACGTGAATGAATTCGCTAAGTGCACCAAGTGAAACGTCGAGAAATGCGATGAAATCTCCAAGTTAAAGAACTTGAAGAAATCACTAAAGTAAATTTCTGATTTTTCGCATCTTAAATCAAAGAGGTAGACGACTACCTTCTAGGAGTTCTGATCTCCTGATCTTCGCCCTAGCTCTTCACTATGTGTATAGCGATTGCACCGTTTAGTTTACTCCTGATACAACAATGAGGAGGTAGAGCACTACTTATCTGCTACCTCTTTAAAGCTCCTAATCTCCTGCTCGAGACTTGTTTGACTACCTCCTCGATGATTATGTTTTGAAATCCCGAGTCATTCGAAATAATTCACCTCGCATCGAAAACAAATCAGAACGTTTTTGATGATTGAACGATTATCTAAACCCGCGCATAAAAATTAAATTAATTACCGCAAATTACAGACAGATCGCAAACCGGGCCGTAAAATTCGCGAATAAAGATAACGAACTGATTCGGTTGCTTATTGCTTATTGCATCGACGAAGACCGCCGCTATTTCTTCATTTGAACGCGGCCGAGAGAGTCAACGATCTAATCCGGATCCGTATCGTTTTTCTAGCGGAATAAAAAACCAGTTCATCGCGCTCGCATGCAAACGAATCAATGACGGACGGATTTTAACAAATTTTTTGTTTCATACCTCCTCCTGAATACAATCAGCGACGAATTTGTATGATATATCGCGCACGCAAAAATTTGCCCGCGCATCCATCCATCGGTTCGTGGCTGGTTTTGCGAAATTTTACGTTTCTTATTATTTCGATACAAAACGCCGCGCGGTAAGAAATTGAGGGCAGCAACCTTGAGCCGAGCAGCTAATTTCAATCGGCAACAATTAGCTTCTGCGTTTGAAATGTCAATGGAGCAGCGGCGCGCGCACACACACAGTCGGTTGGTTCTTCATGCGAAATAAATCAAAGGCGCAGGTTCTTGCGCGCTGAAAAATCGCGCTGTGCTGCGCATTTTTGCGCCGAGTGATACTTGTGGAACATGCGAAAGGTTAGAACAACAGCGGCGCGATCGTAAAACTAATTGAAAAGTGTATGGAAACGCGGACGACAAGGCTGCAATAAAGTATTTAGTGTTTGCACAAAGCAACGAAGGGCGATTAAGTTAATTAGGAGTTAGGAAATTGTAGAAATTTTTGTCTAGTTTGGTAGTTATCAATTGTAATAATTTGTGGCGACTCTCACACACGTTCTGCTACTTTTTATGCAATCTCGACAATAAAATCTCTGATGAAATTGTCTCTGGCGTATCAGATCTGCGTAATAAAATGATAATAATAATATTTTACGATGAGAGCTGCTGAGTGTCCAGATATAGACGCCAATATTCGACTTTTCAGCAGTTTTGTTTACGAGCGTGTGCGCTGGAGACTTTACGGTCACTCTTGAATAAATACACGCGTACGCGGGATTTTTCCGGTCCCGCCATGAAAACCCCCGGATGCCCCTCTCCCCCGCAATGGACCAATACATCCGCACGTATTTATATACAAAGTTATTTGCATACAGATGCGCTGCTGGATGGGCGAAAACATCTTCGCTGCCATCCGACATCCTTGAGATGAAAATTATTATAAATAATGTGCGCGCCGCGTCGGGAAAACTATACGCGCGCGTGTATTTTTGGGCGTTTAATTAGGTCTCGCCTAATAAACACGGCGTGCGCGCGCGAATCGGTTTCGCATTAGACGCTCAATTTCATCACGACTGCGTGCGTTATTGCTTCTCTATCAGGCGCGCAGAAATATCCACCTCTTTGCATCATCCGGCGCACAGAACTACCTCCTTGCTGGATGGTATCAGGAGCGCAGAACCCTCAATGATTCCGCATCTCTCCCCTTGTCACTTCGAGTGCAGTTTTGTACTTATTTACGAAGCGCTTGCGTGAAAGTTAATTAGCCATGGTTTTATTATGACGCTGGAGGTACGGGTTAATTAATTACGATTAGTACTCTTTTTACGTTCAATTAAAACGCGGCGAGACAAGACTGCGAGAAAATGTTGATTTAATACGTTAGCAAATGCATAAACACACCGCAAGGAAATATGTTCGGTTGTAGTTTTGTTTCGAATACTCGGATAAGTCTCTGCGTGCATAAATTACGAATATTTTCTTCTCGTAAATCAATTTGTGCTTCCAACTTTACGCACCCAGACTCTAGACGTCGTACACTCGGAGGCATAAATTTCTGGAAAATATATGATGATGCGTTCTGGTGCAATTAGTCTGCAATCCTGGTTTTCCCACTACATTATATTCAGTTATTTAATGATGGGACCATTGATTTACACGAATGTTTACACGAATGTTTTCCCGAAGATGTGGTTTTTCATCGAGATAGTTGTTTCGGTTTTGCTTCAGTGGCGAAGCAATATTATGTGTGACACATTTAATCGGTGACATTAATTTCGGAAAAGCCGGGGAAGATTAAATATATGGTGTCACAATAAACAACATCAATTTTTATGGTTTATTTGTTCCGCCATTAGATGGAATAATTAAAAATGACATTGGGACAGTTGAAACTCAAAAGCAAAGGAGCCGAAAACAACATCTATTTCAGCTCGGCAAATATTTATCTGTGTGTGACTTGAACCGCATTATTTTTGCATCATTGAAATCTATAAAATCCGGGCGCGTAAACGAACCGCAAAAACACACAATGAATGAAATGCATCGTGTTCGCGATCGGCAGCCTTGTTTTCAATATTAATGACTAATAAAATAATGGAATAGCGGGACAGCCTTCATGATGTTGTTCGGCACGTAATTTGACTTTGTAAATATTTTGATGACATTTGCATGGACAATTATTTCCCGTCTCCCCGCTCGGTGTAATTGACGACTCCATTGGTGCACGTGAGCAATAACCATACAAAACAAAAATTATGATTTGAAACGTTGTCTGCTTTTAGATTTTCCCAATCTCCTGATACTTTCAACCTCCCCGACTTTGCTCCTGATACATTTAAGAGGTAGCTCTACCTTCTGAGCCCTTCTACTCTCCTGATAGCTAGACCTCTGACTACTTATGCCCTCATAAAGTTGTCTGATATACTCATAATAGATGATTTTGTTTGAAAGTCTAGCAAATGGAAAAAGTTCAACACGCAAGTAAATCGGCGTGATCTGAGAATGATTTATGCGATTTTAACAGCGGATAAACATATATCGTTTAGCCGTCTGCCTCTGGGTGACAGATTTTAATAGAATTCAAAACTCTTTTTTCTTTGATCTCGACTGTACGAGGCGAGCTGATTGAGTCATAAATTTCGACGGCGACCATCTCGCGTTTTCCCCTCGCGAGATAAAAACGCCGAATGTTATAGTTAGTCGTTGGCCGGCAGCTCGAACGCTTAAGGTTATAATCATAACGATATTTAGTCGCTGATAGCAGCGGTGGAAAGTCGGAACGCATTCATTCGGTAGACGACTAATAGAGACGTACGTAACGCAATAAGCTGACGTTTTATTGTTTTGGGCGATGCCCGTCAAGGATGTTCGCCCATGTTTGTGTACGCGTGTTTTTTTGATTCTATTTGGGTATTTTTTTCCTCTGAATGCCCGATTACGAAACTTCAACGTGTATTTCCGTCTGGACGGCTGCATAGACGCCGCGCACGCGGCCGAAAACAATTCGGTTTTATGCTAATTGCACTCGAGGTTTAATGAATGCCAAATGTCACCAGGCGAATCGAAATTTGTATTTTATATATCAACGCAGTTTGACTGTTACCTAATTGTCTATCATAGGACTCAATGATTACTGAATGTAATGTTGTGTACATCGATAAGTTTGTGTGTTTTTCGGAAATGTGAAACAAACAGGAAATTACGCTCGTTGCTGCTAGAGGTGTACTTAACTAGTTCAGATGTAATGAGTCATTTTTTTTATATTATATTTTATTACACCATGTTATAATAACGTCTAAGTAAGACGTTTGTCCTAAAGCAAAGTAATTTTATTTGTATTTTGTTGAATCTTGAACATAAAATATGGAAACGTAGAAAATGCCGCACGAATAGATATATTCAAATGCAACAATTATATCAAAGCCGAAGCAATAACACGGCAATTATGAATGAGTAATTTTTATTTACGAGCGAAAACAATTTTTGCGCCCGATATTTCAGCCGCAAACGCGCTCTAATCCGCTGCCATATTTATCTCTGCATAAATAAGAGATTATAATATTATTTAATATGTAAAATATAGAGTACAAAGAGGCGTTGTAATAGTATTTGCATATGGCTGGCGGCTATTTATTCGAGCAGCACCACCGCCGCCGCCACTACCATCGGTGGTACATTATTGTTCTTCACTACTACCTCTCTATGAATATTGCAATCAAAACAATGTTAAATTCAACTTTCACCTTTCTATGAATGCTTCCTGTTGGAAAGGATTTTCCCATTTATTTTTTGACTAAAATTTTTTGACTAATTTTTTTAATAATAAAATTGCGTACTCGAATGCATGGCTTGCGAGCGGTGGCAAAAGCTGGGGGCGGTGCAATCGCGATAAATATTACGACATGCTTACTGTAATGAATAATGGGCAGAACAATCGATCGCTGCGATCGATCACTGAATGCAGGCTTCTCAAGCAGCAACAGTTTCTTGCACGTACCTACTTATCACAGATTGCTTCTTGCAACGTGCATTTTTCTTTGTTGTTTCATACATGGTACAAATATTTTTATAGTACTACTTTGTAAAAATGATTTACTTAAAAAGATTTACGATGATAAATTTAAAAATAGAAAAGCTTTAAGTACCCAGATGTTTATTTGCTCCTAATACAACGAAGAGGTAGTTTTGACTACCTCCTAAACAAGCCTCCTGTTATTTGCTCTCAATACAATGAAGAGGTATTTTTGACTACCTCCTAAACAGCTCCCCTGTTACTTGCTACTACCCAGATGTTCACTTGCTCCCAATACAATGAAGAGGTACTTTTGACTACCTCCTCTAAACTCCTGATACTCCTGATACGTTAACCACCTCTTTACGCTCTAGCTACCTTCTCGCGCATTGTTTCCCTACTATTTAAAAAGACTGAAATGGTAACCGTTTAATTTCTTCTAGTTTACACAACAAAGTCAACTCGTTTTTTTGTTGCTTCATAATGACTTTCGCATTATAGCTTTCTGACGATGGTACAGCAATAATGAAGTGTTCGCGACGCATGCGTGTGCATGTGCATCAAGCATCGGGCTAAATAAGCAACTAGCTCCTCCAACAAACTGTGGTAACTATGGCTAAGTACAAACTAAGTGTAGGTAATGTAACCTCCATAAGTGACCGTGTCAAGCGTGACTGCTCTGGTTGTTAGACCGGATATGCATTCTACTCGTGCTGGTGCGCTCCAGTATGCACTCGTTCGACGGCGAGACGATGAAGACGATTGATGAAGACGAAGATGCAAATGCGCACACCGACGACTTTTTAGCTTTAGCTTCGCAGTTGCGCGCACTGGAGTTTTCGTTCGTTTTGCGGCGATTTTCATACGCGTACTTGCGACGACGCGAGCGTAATTAATGCATAGAGAACGCGTGAATTTAGGGCTCGAAAAGTGGCACACATCGCGCGCGCGAAACATCTCAAACAAAGCAGCGGATCGATGCGCATAATTATACGGAGTCATCGATGATTTATTAATCGAAAATTGATTTTACGCCCTCGCACCCAGCACGGACCTTGCATGGGGCCTAAAAAATTCCACGTGAAATTCAACTTCGTCGCCGTTTGCGATCAATGCGAGTGTTTCTGGCTGGTACAAATAGATAAGGATCGAATTGCATGTAGAGTCGAAGCGTCAAAGCATCGTCCCATGCGCTCGAATTAATTATTTAAAACCGCACGCGTCGAGCTTTTCGCTTCCTCGACGATTTCAATCTTGTTTCCGGTTCGAAGTGGAGGAGTGCACTGGGCGAGTGTGTGCAGTTAATTATTTGAGATTATTACGTATTATGTCAATGATAGACATTGGGCGTTCACATCGGTGTAACAAACAACGACCTTGACCCGACTAACCCAACTTTTATCATTCTTCCAAGTATGGGGTTTTACTTATTTTCACTGGAAGCGTAAATAATTCATGAATTTCACCCGACTCGATACACTATTTGACTAATGACAATATTCTCAATTCCGGGGAATTTTCGTACTTCTGAGGCGGTTATCTTGAAATGTTGAAATAAACGTTTCTAGTGCGACGAAGGCGCGTTTTTTTATGGAGTGATAGTGCGCGCGCGACACAATGACCCACCCACATTGCGTTTATATTAACGAGTTATAAACCGTAATTGAGCGCGTACATTATTTGATTGTACACAATAACGGATCGCTCTTCCATTCCGCCGTATCGTTCGTATAATTCTACATTTCATTGTCAATCGATAAGAACTGGGAACGGAGCATTTTATCGCACTCTACCGTGCGTTTTTTTCTCCGGCGTTAATTCGTGCGTCCGAATCGAATGGAACAAAGGGTGGCGATTTCCTTCGATCATGCATATGAGTTGTTGGTCTACGTGACATGTCACTGCTGGCTACGCTTTCAATGAGGAGCAACTAAGGTCAACTCAAACAATCATCAAGACGACGACGTTGACGACGATGAAGGCGCGTTAAAGAGGCGCGCAGAACGGATGGATCGCATCGGATGGGACACGCGTCGATTGCTCGCGCACGTCTCGCCTAAGGACGACGATTGAATTCAAAACGAAACATTAGCGACGATCATTCTCGCGACAAGTTTAATATCGGTAATTTTATTGCTATTGTTTTCCGTCTGTATATGCATGATTGCTGACCTTTGTTTTGAGACATTAGGGAATTTTCTACAATTGAACGTATTTAATTCTTATGTAATCTCATTTGTTTTTTCTATAAGTGAAATTCATAAAAAAATGGCAGTTAAATATTTCATTCGAAGATTAAAAAATCCACACTGAATGTTTGTCCACGAAAGTAATCAAACAATGGAGCGCTTATCGCATGATAACATATGTAATTTAAGTGCATATTTCTCCCGATATGATTTTATTATTATAGTTTTCCGATTGCATGCGGCGATGCAGGCCGACTCTCGATTTAATTAAGTAATGTGCGCATTACGCTGAAACAATTCCAGCGAAAGCAATTTGGCCGAAGCTACGAAGACGAAGAAGGGAAAACTGGTGTGCGAAATGAATGCGAAACGGGAAGATGGAGGAATTGCAGGACAAACACTCCTGGCATAAATTACGGCGATATCCTTGACGTTCGTGCGCGCATTGTTCGCGCAACTCATCGCGAGAAAGCGCAAAACTTTTCCCAATTAGCTTCGCAGTTAACTGAGCAGCATCTAATAACTTTGCTGCAATCTCCTTCTCCCTTCTTTCCTGGGTTAAATTTTCATTGCTCTACAAGTCATTACTTTATTACGGATTTTTAAATGAATTTTCAGAGATCAATGATGATTATTTGACTCCTTATACAGCAAAGAGGTATTTTTGACTACCTCCTAAACAGTTCTCCTGGTATTTACTACTAGCCAGATGTTCATTTGCTCCCGATACAATAATGAGGTATTTTTGACTACCTCCAAAACAGCTCCCCTGTTACTTGCTTCTGACCAGATGTTCATTTACTCCCGATACAATGAAGAGGTAGTTTTGACCACCTCCTGAAACTTCTGATACTCCTGATACTATACCAAATATTTACATAGCGCGCGGTTTTAGTAAGTAATCTCTCATTCAGGACTCTTGGAATGTTTGTAAATAGTTTGTCGCGTTCGTAAACAAAACGTGCCTTCGAAAAGTTAATTCCCACTGCATCATCGACGCATAATTACGCCGGGGTTAAATCGATGTCGCGATGATTCGGAGATGAAGCAATTGAAACCAGTTAAGAACAACAAGCAAACAAGAATGGAAAATACGGGAAAGAACCAACCCACCCACCCACAAAACGCAACGGATCTGAGATGTTTGGGTGTGTGCGTTTGTGGAAATGAATGTTTCTTTCAACTTGAACGACTCCAACGAAGTCTTCGTCGTCGTCGTCGTCGCCTATTAGGTACAAGAACAAGTGAGAGGTTATTGAATCTTGGTGCGCGGTCGCGGCGTGAAATCGTGTAGCCTTTAACTAGTATAAATACATATCTTGACCCGTCCGTCCGTCATTTACGAACGCCGCACACTTCTCCGCCACGTTCTCGTCCGAAACTGCGATTAAATATTGATCTTTCACACAAAATTCCTCAGTCAGCTAGGAAAATTCCCTTTGGATGGACGATGCTAATTGCGTGTGTCAATGAATTTCCAATTGTAGGAGTGAATCGAAGCGATCGAAGCGAATCGATGGCGCTCGCGCGAAGGTGATAGTAGCTCAAGGACCATCCGGTCCAAGGTGTGAGTGCGCAGACAACACAATACGAAGCATTGCACATGCAACAACCAACAACAACAACAACAGCTCGTATGGATGGAGTGTAGCACGCGGTTGCTGGACCATTGTTGCTCAAGTTTCATGCGGCGCACAATGCAATCACGCCATTATCACATATTATTATTGTTGTTCTAGATACACTATGGTCATGTCTAACAATGAAGGTGCTACTGTCGTGGTAGTCATTACTATGGGGATAGTTGAAGGTGGCCAGATTGTATGTTCAATGTTGGTATTGACAGTTTGTGTGATCATGGAGAAGGCTGTGGTGACTGTTGAAGGTGTTACAGGAAATTATGTGCCTATCAATTATCCGCCTGGGGATTTTCACGTGTCACTTAATGCGAGTCTCGGTCAGAAAGTAGAGCAGAAAATTTGCTCCAAGCTGGGACCTCAGAAGAGGGTGGTACCAAATAGGGTAGCATACCATGGTGTTGTAAGTCGGTATTTTGGATTGAAAGGCGGTGGTATGAAGAAGAAGAAGCGCCAAGTTGTGCGTTTTGTTTTGCTTTGGCCTCTGGCCGTGGAGAACGCGAGTCAGCGACCTCTGTGAGAACGCGCCGCGTATCAACACCAACTGGCGCAGTGATTGTACACATTACATTAAGCATACTTATGCGATTGCGCCGACCGTTTGCGCGCCGAGTGCGCGAGCAACCTGTCGGAGCGAGAGCGGCTGCGAGGAGGAAGTAAGAACAAAAGCAGACACGAGACACGCTGGTGTATGCGTTGTCGCCGCCACCGCCGACGACGACGACGACGACGGCGAAGAAAAGAATCGATCCGACGTGCGCGCATTGCGAACGGATTGCGATTGGATTGCAGGCAGCAGCAGGTCATCCTGCTGGAGTTGTTTGGTGTATCGAGTGCAATGCGCGCGACTTTCGAGTTGCGAGTGCGCGCCGGAGGAGCCTCACCATTACCTCCTCCACCACTGGCAGCAGCAACCGTCGGCGTCTTCGACGAGTCTTCGACGGATCTCCGCGCTGATCGTGTGACGTATTACTAATGAATGCGTAAACTGTGCTGTTGTTGTTGTTGATGGTCGCTGGCTACACTGGTTGCGCCAGCTCGGAATGCGGTCGCAGGCGGCGGGGGTCGTCGTCGTCGGGCTTCTCCATTCTTTCACTCGCCTTGTTTGCATCCCAGCCAGCCAGCCACTCTTTGATCTTCTGGTGTGCCCTCGGCACGACCGATGCGGCTCTGATTTCATTTCTACCTGGCGATCATCTCTAATTGAGCGCGCCGAACACACATTGGGAGCCCCATTTCGTGGTGCTGCCCAAACAAGTGGTACCCCACCATACCAATTTATCGCCCACTTAGACCTATGCCTTCAAGTTCACCAAATATGGTTGTTTTGTACCAGAGATTCGGGGATAATAGCAATTTCTTAATTTCAAGTTTTATCCGAATTATGTAGATGTGACGTTGAGGGTACACCACACCACGAGTGGGGTCATTGATGACGGGGTTATTATAGATGGCATGTGCCCCATCGGGGCAGGTGATCCTATAATTAGGACCAACCGACAAATTCTTGACTAAATTTTTGAAACTATGGTTTTGGGAATACCCTCAAAACCTTAAACGAAGAAGGCAATGCAAGAGAGTGTAGATAACGAGTTGTAAACTTATAATCGCGACTACTTAATAAATAAATCGATGTAATCGATTCATGAAAAGATAATTGCTATCCGTGTGTGAGCGAAGAAGTCGAGGAGGAAGGAGCATGTGGTGTGCCCTCCAAGCACTTCGTGCATTGGCCCTCTTCGTCTCGTTTGTGTGTGGCAATTGAATACGAGAGCATCGCGGTTCATAAAATAAAGAGCGCATAATACATGGGCGATTGAGCTCTCGCTTGGCGACCGTACCACATGAGCGCGGAGATGAAGAAAAAATATGCGGAACCTGTTCGTGTGGACGGACAATGGTCGCGAGCGAGTGGCAATGCGCAAGAGTAGAGTTCTAGAACATCCAGAAGGTCTAAGGAATACCACCAATATGCGTACAAGCAACAACTCTGTTTCGCTGTTTGCGTGATGGTCAGATGCGACTTTTTCTAAGTGGCCGCGTGTGGCTGGTATGATGATCGGTGGTATGCTTGATGCGCGTTAAAGTGGTGGGCAAGGCCGAGTGTGTGCCAGCGTCTAATAGTTGCTGATGATGATGATTTATGGTAACCTGTTGGTTGGTTGGTGAAGAGGTGGTGTATGAAAATGGAATGAAGATGGCATCTCGGTGGACTGAGAGAGTCATTCAGGTAGCTGGGGTGTTACCGGCGATGTGCTCATTGTTGACTCTCTGGTTAAAGCGAGCGCGCGCCTTGGTCTAATAGCCGTGTAAGATGCGCGTCCGTTCAGTATTTCAGGCACGTAAATCCGAGAGACAATAACGCGCCGCGTCTGGGCGGCCCGCTGAAAAAGGTAACAAGTCTCTTGCTTCCTCTGTCTCTGGAAGTGGAGCTCTATCTACTGGCCACCTCTTCGTCGTGCCACCAGCAGCAGCACGGGAGAGTGCGCGTCCTTCGCAGGAGGATGCGTCTGCGTGCGATCTGGAGCGGCAAAAGGCTCGGTTCTCTCATCGAGATGGCGAAACAAGGACAGTGGGTTCGTCGAGGAGATGAGATGAGATGAAATGAGCGTCAGCAGCAAAGGCTATACACAAGCAAGAATGGGAGAGGATGGCTCGAATCGCATACACTTTGGCTAAACTTGAGGGATCGATACAGAGGGGTAAATCTACAAACTGAAGACGACCCAACACACTTACACCTCGACACTGAGCGAGGACCTCCACGTTGATTTTTTCTTTCTAAGGTTCTTGCATCTCCCTTATTCTCTTTGGGGCTTTCGTCACTCAACCCATAGCCATGGCTATAGCCTAGAATCAATGTTTCTCGATTTCTTCCTTTGGCACTCTGCCTCTACAAGCTTCACCACAACATTTTAGGTACCCTTCCGGATACAAATGTATTTGGACTCGGAGAAGACTTGAACAAAAAAGAAGAGATGTGTGGATGCCCACGCAAGATAAATCGGAGCTAAATAAAACGAGAACATCATTCATGCCGACCGCTCATATGTTTGTACAACGGGTACGAGTTACGAGAAGTTTACAACTCGCCTTCTTCTTCATCTTCCACGACGGCTCCTCTTCGTGTCGTCTTGTTGTGATCGTTGTTGCTGATGTTGCGCGCCCAGCAAGCAACCGTGGAACGCCGCCGAAGAGACGAACCAAGGCAATGCAAATGCTGGTCGATGGGCGCATATGCACGCGGACAAGTTCGTTGTCACAGGGTCACTTCATTGCACCTACCAGAGCTCTGTCGGATAATACGTGCGAGTGTTCTTTGTTGGCGCAACCACAAGATCGGTCGCCTTCCTCCGAAGAGAAACAAAACCCAGGCTCCTCAGACCCAGGCGGCTGGGGTAAAGGCGGGCAGAGAGACGGAGGCTGATCATCCCGAAAATTTCAATGAACCTTATATGGTCTGATGTGATCGTTGGCAAGGTCGCTCACATTGTCTGCCCATCGAAAGAAAGCTTCTTCAATCTGAATCTGGTTTCGGATTTATTTCCCACAATAAAATTCATTTGACTTGATCGAATGCGTTCTCTAAAGTTGTTTTTTGGAAGTTAGATGTTACCCATGGGTTTCGTTGTAGTGATAAATATAAGTAAGCGTTTTCTTTGGTTATTGCGATGGCGGAGATTGGTAACGCGATTACCAACAGACGGTTTTGGTGTTTGCCAACCAAGAAGTCAGGAAGGCAAGAAGATCGTGTCCGTTATTTGTACGTACTCGTTGGGTTGGCGAAACGTATGGGCGCACGAAGAGTGTGTACAAATTGAATGCCCGCTTCTGCGTGCTTCACGCATTTGACCAGCCGCGAGTAGTTGTAATCCGCTTAAATTTTGTTTGTTTAGACGTGCGTTTATCGCGCTTATGTGCGCACGATTAAGATATACGCGATTACGACGGTGTTTGTAAGCTGATATCCATCAGGTATCACTAGTAATCATTTTTTGTTAATTTCTAAGGTGGTAATTAGCATACTACTAATATCTACTAAGGAATATCTACAGGAGAGAAGATGAATGGGGTCACCTTCTAGTAACTAGAATGGGATGGATAGATGTTTGTATGAAAGAAAGAAAGAGGGGAATATGTGCCACGTCAGCAGTGACCAATGAGAGAGTGGTAACGCAGCTACTGAAGTTCCCATGGGTTTTTGAGTAGGATAGAGTGACTTTTTACATGGGGGAAAGAGAGAAGATAGTACCTGACACGTCAGCAGTGACCAATCGGAGAATGGTAACATAGATATAGTGATGGGTTTGACCAAAAAGAATAGAATATCTAATTGTGTGATAGTGGAAATAAGCAATGATTTAATCCCCCGTATCTGAATTGTGATCTCGATTTAAATTACAGGGAGCGGCGCATTTCCCGGGTTCAAGTCGACGATCATAAACCGAGTGAGCGATGCTAGTAGCTAGTAGCGTTGGAACGAACGGTGAAACCACCCAGATTGTTAACCGGAGATCAAAGATGCGAATATACAAAACGCTTGTCAGTGTGTTACTACTGCGTGCTCTTTGCAGTGGGTCCTTGTTCCGCAAACGCGACCGAAAAGCGCGCATCCCCCCCGGATCAGCCCATCTCGCTCCGATTCCATTCCATTTTGGGCAACCGCCCGAATTACCTCGCGCCCAAAAACCGACACCGTACGTACGCGCGAGCGGCCCACCCACCCCCGGTCGCATGAAACCCTCGTGGAGCAGATGTAGCACAACAAAAGCGTGGCGTGCGCGCGTGGGAGCGAGAGGCGGTCCGGGGTTTTACGCTGATGAAATTCTATCGCAATCGTCGCCGTCTCCGTCGGTTGGCGGTCGGGTGCCGGTGGCGTGGCGGCCGTAACGGGGGCGAAATTCGCACTTTCCCACACACCGAGAGTTGGGACGAGCACGCGCGCGCACCACCACCCCCCACAGCTCGCAGTCGTCGTCGTCGGTGGCGGCGGTGGCGGTGGTGGTGGTGGTGGCGGCTGCAAAGACATGTTAACCTTTGCCAGGATCAATACGGCCTGTGGCGTTTAGCCAGGCGAGGCAGGACTTCGGGACTTGATACAAAGTTTATACGCCGCGCGGGAGGACGACCATGCCGCCTCACTCTCTCTCTCTCTGTCTCCCGCAGAATGGGGGATGAAACGGGACTATGCGCGCCACCGAGCGTCCCGAAAATGCACGCTTATCCTATCCATCCGCATAAACAACTCGCAACTTTTCATTATGCTCCTCTCCCGGTCGGTCGACCCGAAACGATGAGCACCAACCACCCCCCGGATTCGATTCCACACCCCCGGAATTTCAAAGCTGCTGGCGGCGAGTGCCCTGGCCCTTTCAATGCGCATACTAATCATGCACAATCGCGTTTAATCATATAAATCTCAATTAATTACGCAATCTGCACGCACTTGATTTTAATGTTTTATATTAATGGATACCAAACCAAGGGTTGGGGAGGTTGCTCATACCAAACTTGTTGACAACCACTCGTATTAAATTTATAGTAACATTTCTATTTCCGGATTTATTTGACTAACATTTTTTTCTTTTTTCAAGCAACAAAAGCAGTGACGCAATCAATGAAAGTTTTAGATCATCATGATGACGATCATTTTTTTTGGAGATTTTTGTGTGGGCGAGTTTGGGCGCGTTTCTCAGAGAGTGCATCCATCACAAAAGGAAAACTACAAGAAATTAGTCTTGTGTCTGACTCATGATACATATTTGGGTTGTTTTCCAGCCGGGGAAAAGTTCAAAACGTGGCAGCAAATCGACCGAAGTGCAGCGCGAACACGCACAAAGTGAAAAGGCGGAAAAGAAGCAATTCGAATCGATAGCAAGTGGAATCTAGTGCAGTGCACAAATTGTGCAGACGTGTAGAAATGTGTCGATGCACCACACAATGTGATACGAATTCGCGAAGGGAAAGTAAGCAGCGTGCGACAAGCGCGCATGCGTTACATAATCGTTGAAATGTGCGCGAAAAAAATGCTCGAAGAGAGATTATGACTTCGGTCGTCGTGATCGAATGAAAGTTCTGCATTGAACTATTACTCTTTACAATCGTGTTGGCTTAAATTCAAATGAATACTTTTACCAAAGTGAGTTTCAATCAAAACCACACAACAACCAGAAATAATTTCGAATTCATTAATGGTGACAAAAGCGCAATCATTAACTTCCTGGTACCAAAATAAATGTCAAATAGTTTTTGAAATTTGATTTTCTAAAGATTTCCATGACTTTTCTGACAAGTAGAAAGTAGTAAGTAACGCACGGTTTAATTAAACACTCCCAAAGTTGAGTAAATTCGCGTCAAATGTCTCAAAAAATCTGATGACACAAATGCAACAAAACCGTTTCTCTGCGCACCAAACGCGCAATGAAATGAAAGTCAAGTGTCCTGAATATTGTTTTAGAATGTACGCCACGAGAGTACATCAACTCATTTTACCTCAACCGGCCGTATATTCGGTTGGTAAAGTGAAGCACGAAAAAATAAACTACGAAGTAAAGAAACGTGGAGTACTTGAACTGTAAATACTCAAAGTACGCTCGCTCGCATGTAGACAAATAGTGTGTAATTTATAGTTTTATTTCCTCTGCTCTTCGCGCACCGTGAGAGAGCTCATCAATTGATGAATCGCTTTGAAATTTCAAATTCACACGCAATCAATTGCGCGATGTGCTGCACTGCAGAACGCAAATCTCAATCTAAACAGCGCTAATGTACTCGGCTCGCACTCGCATGGAAGTTGGCAACTTTAAACTAAGGCTTTGTTTTAGTAGTTAAATGCGATACAGAGGAGAGCGTTTATCGAATTCTTCTGACCGAAACGTGTTCGAAGAAATTGTTTCTTGTTTCGTCTTGTCAGATGAGGAGATTGTTCGATGGCGATTGGAGTGAATGCACTTGTTTCCGGAATTTGTAAAAGTGCAATGCAGAATTTTCGCGCTTTTCATTGCGTATAACTTTTAAATTAAATCAAAGTTAGGACCAAATTATAGGTTTTGATGAGTACTTTCTAAAAATGTATCGGTTCATGCCCTTTTGGCATTTGGTAGCGCAGAAAACGCATTAGAAGAAAAAAATTGAAAAAAATCGGTAAAAAATGGGGTTCTAAAAATGCAAAATTTTGTTTTTTTCGCACCTTTAAGTTTTAAACTATCTGATTAATTAAACTAAAGTTGGAAGCGAATTGTAAATTGATAGAATTCAAACAATACGGAAAATTCTGACGAAGATTTCCGTGAAAAACTTTTTCATTTTCAAGCTTCTAGAAAACCGTTGAAGTTATTAATCGATTTCGATGATGACGAACGAAGCTAATGAAATACTTTGTCTGGCATTTGTTGGGCAGCTTTGCGCGTCGCAATCTTTCGAATAAAGGTGGAAGAATGTAGTGAAGAGATAAATATTTTAGTGAATGCGGCTGGAAAATGGGGGGAAAATCGATCGCGGGCTCGCGCATAAAAAGCCACTTGCCGTAATAGCAAGCGGAAAGTTTCACCCGTGCATCAAGTTAATCTGGCCGTCCGTCTTTCGCCTCCACCGCTGCCGCCGCCGCCGCCGTCACCGAGCAAACATCTTCTCGGCGACGGCGGCGTTGGTGGCGCCGAAGCCCACCACCACCACCCAGAAGAAGCGCCCCCATTCCCCCAAACGCGACGCGAAACACAACGACGAAGGTGACGAGACGAAACGAGAAATGTGAATCGAGAGAACATGAGCGCTCCGAGTTTGTTTTCCTCGTCGATGCCCGACGACGACGACGGTGGCGGCAGCGAGCAAAAAGGGATCGGATAGAACCACCACCACCACCACCACCACACCAGTGGGAGAAGAGACCATCACCACGACCGGCATGCCACATCATCCCGCCTCTCTCGCTTTTCTCATTGTAATCATCTCAACTGCTCTACTCTTCATTCTCTTCTCCGGTGGCGGTGGTGCTGCTGGCGCTGGTGGTTGTGTGTGGTTCTGTTTCCTTTTCGCCTCTCTGTTTCTCGATTCGCGCCGCGTTGCTCCCTTTGCTTGACTGATTTACCGACTCCCGAAGAGCTGCCACACAATCTGCTCGGCAGCGTTGCCGCCACCGTTCTGCACACACCCACGGTTTGCGCGCCCTCCAACCACCCACACGCCGCCACCCAAACGCAAACCGGCATTATCATCCCTCCCAAACCATCCCGAAACAGGGCCAAACCCTCCAGCATCTTCAACATTCGATTTCATCATCGTCTTACGTTCATTACAAACTCCAAACTTCGCCAGCTCGCATCATCTCCTCCGGCATTGATTTCTGCGCGTTTCTGCGTGATGTTTTCGGAAAGCGATGAAAAGCTGTGTGTGTGTCGCGTTATTATCCGAGTGCATCTCCATACTTAGGTCTTCATCGAGCGCATTGCATCAACTTTCCGCACGTTTCCCCCCGCGCACTCAACTTTTAATGCCAATGCTCCTCCGCGTTCACTGCCTTCTTTAGCCTTCTTCTTCTTCTACTACGTCTTCGGCTTCAACTCTTGGTGCGCTTCGTCGACGACGTCGTCGTCGGCGCACACATCGGCGGCCTCTCTACACTCGCCGTGATTTATTATGAAAGCAGTCATCGGAGCCAATGAACCGCGCGATCAGATTTTTAACGCGTGTTAGCAATAAAAGAGCGCCTCCTCAACATTCACCTAATCGAATCTACGTGTGCCAACAACTAATTGTCTATACCTTACTAAAATTTTCAATTCATTTCTTGATTTTTCCTTTTTCCTCTTTCCTTTTTTGTTTTGTTTATTTTGAAATCTAGGGTGGAACTGAAGTTGGAGAAAGCTATTCACCGACGAAAAACGAGCTGAACGAGACGCGAAGCATTCTTCATTTCATTTCAATTCATTTGAATACGAGCATTTCTTGTAACGCGACGATATCTTCACGTGCGTGAGCCATCAACCATCGTCGATGAGCTAAACATTTCATTTTGTTTCTACATTCACGTCGACTTATATCCACTTCTTTCTACTTCGCGTCTTCGCCGTCAGTTTTGTCTTCGCATTGAAGTCTATGACCGTCTCGTATGGTCTCGTCGCGTCTCGTCTTGTCGTTTGCATTTTGCATGCACGTTTTCTGAACCAGCGCAGCTCGTTTGATGTCACGATGATCGAATAATTGCTGCGCGAATTTCAAAACTCTCGAGCGAACTCATTCGGCGGACGCTTCCTACTTTCAATTCGAATGTACGACGGTTTCTTTGTGTCGACAATTAAATACGTTTCATACATGTAATCGATACAAAACAATACCTTTGTATAGCTCGTTGAAAAAACGAATTTTATATGAAAAAATTCTGTGTGGTCTTTGATTAATACACTTCTTTTTTGAAGATGGAACGTTGAGGGTGGTATTTAAGAAATTCGAACTGATTACGTGTGTGGGCACATCCCGCATAATTTGATCCCATCAAAATTGTCGAGTATGAAAAAACAATTAAAAGGATTCTCGAAAAACTCTTTCACGAGATATTTAGTTGTGAACGAGCCAAGAGACAACAACCGAACAACACTAAATCATGTGCGCGTTTAAATAACGTATGGCTTTCCTATGCAAATTGACATAATTAATACGTCAGCGTATATTATCCCAATAAATTAATATGAGTGACTAATTTACAAATAAACGCTCGTATTTATAACGTTCACTTTGTAATGTATTTGTTATATATTCGTCGCTTTAATCACCTACTACAACGCTTTTGATTGAATTGCTCTCAAGTTTAGACATTTTTCTTTTCAACGCAATTATTTTTTAACTTCTTGAAGTCGATTACGTCAGCAAATGATTTATTCATTTTAATGTAAGCTAATACTCAATTTGTTCTAATTTCAAATTAAGAAATCAAAAATGAAAAAAAAATTAACCACACACAATCAGAAATTTTCTTTTTGATATTACCACAATACTTTTCGGATATTTTTCTAATTATTTCATAAGTTCTCTCCCGGAAATAAAATATATCGTAAAATTACTGCTCATGTTGCGCTCTCGAGAGAAATCTCAATAACCGACACGTCGAACGTGTAAATATCGAGTAACAACGACGCAAAATCGCCGATACTTTTCTGCTGCCTACTTGCAGCACGCAACAATTTATCGCCTAATAGAAACACTCGAGTGTGGGAATAATTGATAATTATTATCCTTAGACGCAGCACGATGCATACCGTTCTTGGTGCGGTAGTAGTTGCAACAACTAGCAACAATAATAACAAAATAGACGTGAAGGAACTGAGTGGACTCTACATGTGTTTTACAAGTAGCGCGAACACACGCTGATTTGTAATAGTTTTCAAATCGAAATCGCTACAATTCGCAAAACAAACAGCAACGACATTAGTTGGAAGCTATAGTAGCTAAATGAAGTAAACGCGCCTTGTTTCGTGTTATTCGAATGGACATTGGGCAGCAAAGCTGCATGCATTAATGCGTTTGTTATGTTCGCTCAACATGCGTTTTCATATTTTCATTTCTATTTACGTTACGTACAAAAAGTACGATTTTTTTATTGGGGAAATTCCACCAAAATTTGCACGGAAATTTCCCATTTTGTGCATTGTTTATAAGACGCGATGCCACATGAAGAATAAATTGATCTTCCAGGCAAAATTACGAATTTCATTCAATTATTTGTATCAATTCAACTCAGAAAATAATTTCCCAATACCAGAGTTTTTCTAATTTTATTTTTCTTGCTTTGTTTACCATCTGAGAGAAAATGAAGCTAAAAATACAGTAAAAAATGTGTGTGTTGTGTAGAGGATAGAGGCTATAATCTTATAAACTAACAATAACAATTTAAGCGAAATCATGCAAGCGGGGCGACAACTTGACTATTTAGCAATTTAATTGAGACAATGATTGACTACTAAATAAAACAACGACCCGTGAAGTTACATATCAAAGCTAAAGTTATGATGAACCACGTATGCTCAGAATTGCCAAAAATGCGGCAGAGTTGAGAAATGTGGCCAGACTCCATAATAAAATTCGCAACGCGTTTATTAAATTAATTAAAAGCAACTCAATTAAAAGCTTAGTCAATTTGTCATCTGTAAAGAAGCACACAAAATTAGTAAATGGGGGCGGGAAAAAAGGATGGGAAAAGGTGAACCTGAGACGATTTGGCGCAAAACGCGGACTAATTCGCGGTCGATTCCTGAAAGCGGGAGAAAGTTAGACACACATGAAATAGCTAAAGGGAAGTGTTCGAAGTGTAATGTCTTAAAAACTACCGCAATTGGCGCACCTAGCCTATTCATTGACTGACTCTACTCTACGAGACGTCCCTACCTAACACAGTTCCA
>JARJDZ010003338.1:0-34204 GCA_030264555.1 Aleochara sp. GC000083
AACGAAACACGTTTAGGCAGGAAGGGTGTACTCGAATTAATTATTCAGCAAAGTTTGTATTTTTTGGGGTGTGAAACCTTGATGAATGTGAAACTAGTTTGTTGTACTATATTTTTGTCTAGTAACATCTAATTTTTACTGTTTAATTGAGTTTCCAACTCGGAAATTAGTTTTATGAGAGATTTTGTATTTTCTTTTCAACTTAATTTGATTTCATATCAATCTTATAAGATGATGATAAGAATGAGTAGTTGAATATGAATTTAAATGTATTCAAAGATTTTGGATTTGCAAGTAATGTTCACATAAACTGCAACAAATTAAGTTACTTTATGATTTTAGAAAATCCATTCGAAATGTTTGAATTTGAATGTAATATTTTGGCGGAGGCGCTGGTCAAATGAACTTATCTTTGATATTGAAGCTAAAAACGAAGATTAATGTTAAATTATAAGAGATATTTTTGTAAAATACCAGCAAGAATCTTAGAATTATGAATGTTGTTCTTTTTAATTTGGTTTCGAACGTTTCAATTGTTAAAATGCATCTCAATTTGCAAAATAACAAAATTCATAGATCAGGGAAATATTATAGAATTTTCATGTGATGCTAGAAAAATAAGCATTTTATGTAAGGTATTAATTTAGATTATAAGTTATAGAACTCTTTAGTTAAACGTCGAAGAAATAATGGACTTTGATAAAACTAAAGAAACTGGAAAATAATTAACGGCGCAGAAAAACACGAAGGATATAATGGCGAAGGTTCCAGTCCTTCGTAATTATATCCCTTGCGTGATTATAAACGAAATCCTGAATAACAAGCACGAAACGTCCAAGGCATTGAAAAATAATTGAAGCACAAGTTCATTAGACTCTGCAGACGTAAATAACGTCGTCGTCGTCAACTATTTTCCAGCGTTGAAAATATTAGACCATAATTTTAAAATGCAGCTACTTCTTATCTTTCTAAGGATGACTTATTAATTGCGATATACTTTTATGACTTGGTAGGAAAAGGCGAATGTTTATTTCATATTGTTTTATCGTAAGAAATGAGGATTTGTAATAACTAAAAATGAATTGTTAGTAGTTAGCAGATGTTAGTAGATTTTATGTCTGAAAAAAGCAGATATTTTTCAGATTTTGCGAAAAATTGTTAGCTATTTCTTATGATGTTGAAAAACTTTAGTTATTAATTAATAGTTTCTAATTATGTTAAAACATCTTCTAATGTTTTTTTCTTATTTTTCAGATGTATTAAAAATTCCTGATGACTTCATGGAAAAACAACAATTATTCAGTTTGGGAACAACTTTCAAATCTTCAGTGTAAATTCCGGATCTAGAAACAATTGGAGTCGATTGGAAAAACTCAAAATTAACGTCAAGGAAGCTCAGTCACGTTGATTATCATTTTCCTAGTCGAAGACGTGAGTTCTGTTTTTGTAATATTTGCAAATGCAAAATTATCTCTAATATTTTCGTATATTTTTCAGATATACTAAACAACTCTTATGGAGTTTCTGGAAAAACAAATGCTGCTTGATTTGGGTACAACTATCAATTCTTCTGTGAAAATTACGAATCAGAAATCAATGAAATTTGATTGGAAAAATGCAAAGTATAGCAAACTACACACTGATGATCATTTTCCTAGTTGAAAATGTAAATTATTTGCTTCCCCTGACTTTCAAATAAGAATTTTGTGGTAAGTCAAAAACCTATAGTAATTTTTGGTTCTTAATGAAATCTGCAAAGTTATATTCTAATATTTTGCATATTTTTTAGATATACTGAAGAACTTTATGGAATTTCTGGAAAAACAAGGTCTGCCTGATTTGGAAACAATTCTGGAATCTTCTGTGCAAATTGGAAATCAAAAATTAGATTGGAAAAACCAAAATCTACTCGGACAATCATTTTCCTAGTTGAAGATTAAATTTACTTGTTTCTCTGGGCTTACAACGGAGAAAATTTTAAGTGAGTACAAAATTTATAGTAAATTTTGTTTGCTATCGATATCTAGCAAAATATTTTGTAAAATCGTGTCATATTTTTGCAGATACATTGAAAACTCGTGTGGATTGAATGAAAAAGCAGATTGCAACGTTTGGAGAAGGCTGGGAATTCTTTGATGGAAATTTCGAATCAAAAATCAATTAAATTCGATTGGAAAACCTAAAATCTACTCTGATAATCATTTTCCTAGATGAAGATGTAAATTATTTGCTTCTCATGTCTTGCAAATAAGAAAATGTTTGGTGAGTCAAAAATCTATAGTAATTTTTACTTGTTAACAATATTTGGCAAAATATTTTCAGTAATTGTGTCATATTTTTTCAGATATATTGAAAACACGTTTGGAATGAATAAAACAACAAAGATTGCAACATTTGGAGAAGGCTCGCAAATCTTTGGTGTAAATTTCGGATCAAAAATCAATTAAATTCGATTGGAAAAACGCAAAGTCAACATCAATGAAGTCCACCCACGCCGGTTATCATCTCCTCGAGACGACGACATTCGCAGCAGCGCAATGTCGGCATCGGCCACCACCACCACCATCACCCTCACCGGCGCACCGCATCCCGCCTCCGTGTGGATGTGCCCGTCGATGTGACCGACGCGAGGCGGCAACCACCCGCCACCGGCAGCGGCGCGGACGGGATGCTGCACGTACACACACCGCGCGCGCCGGGAGCGGGCGCGCTGCCCGTGTACATGTTTAGGGAGGGGCAGCTCATCGATCGCGTGCATCCCGGCACCGTGACGTAACCGTCCAAACATCACCCACCATCCCCCAGCACCACGGCGATGCTGGCGGCGGCGGCGGCGGCCGGAGAGATGCGTGCACCCCTCGCGCCACACGGAATGGAAACACCGGAAGCGGCATCGGAGAGGAGCAAACGGAGAGGATTTGATGCGCTCACCTCCATGTTATTCCAATTCTGTGCATTCATCTTGTTCGCCTCGACACTCCCCTTGGCGCCCATGGTGGCGGTGCTGGTGTCGCGGGCGTAGCGTGCGCGCCGGCGAACACTGGACGCTGCTCGCGAGGACGCGCAATCCCTGGCGCTTGTTTACCTCGCTGGTGGGTGCCACCCGCCGCGCGCAAAAACAACAACAACAAATCCACCAGCTCGTCGAAGATGCGGCCGACGGCTGCAGCACTCGAGCGCGTCCCAAAAAACAAATGCGGCACTCTCACACGCTGGAGCTGGAGCGGACCGTCTGGATGCACGCCGGACGTCAACAACAACAGTTCGCGCGAGCCGCAAGGACGACGCCTTCGCGGTTATCCTGCGGGAGCACTACGATCTCGTCTCGGGCTGGTGGGCTCGGGATCGTGCGGCATGCGATCAACACAACACGGGCGCTGCTCGGGGTGTTGATTGAGGAAGGAATCGGGATGCGCGAACCGCTGGCTGGCTGGCGCTCTCCGTGTACGTGCGCCCCGCTTGAAAAATCTCGGCCACGAAACGCACGAATTGATTCCGCGATGCGGTGCGATGATGCTCTGGCTGGCTGGCTGCTGCAGCTGGGGGCCCCGCGATCGACGGCGTGCACCACGGGCTATGTTTAGCACATAATCGCCCCTAACAAGGCTTGAAGGTTTTGCGTATTGAAGGTAGAATCGACCGTAGCACTGCGAGGAGCGAGGAGCGCGCGATGCGATATCGTTCAGGTCATAGTCAGGTTGGCCAGCCCGACGTTAGGTAGCGTTCGATGTCGGGTTGCTCGAGGAGGCGGCTACCGCCTCCACCACCACCACCAGCAGCGTACGGCGACGCTGGAGGCGGCGGCGGGGGCGGCAAGGGGTGCTTCTGCTCTGGCGCATGAGTGCACCAAGCGGCATACGATATTGCCCATATTCATATTGGGGGCAATTTTTCAATGAGTAATTAATAACTTTCTTCATGTCCCTAATCATCTTCATTTTCTTATAAATTTACAATTTCCAACCGTTTTTTAAACAGGATACATCCCCCAGAGTCGCTTTCGAAGATATCATTATCCTTCAATATGTAACGACAGAAAACGGAATGAAATTTCAAAAAATCCACCAATTTTGTACCCAAAATACCTAGATTACATCATCAATTGATCATACATCCAATAATTCATTAATTTGCGTTGAAATTTAATGAAAAATCCAAAATTAACTGTAATTTTTGAAATCCTAACCTCAAAATCATCCTTCAAAAATCATCAAATAGGATTTCTCCAAAACCATAACATATTCCTCCTTTCTTTGAAATAGCATTTGCTTTATATAAAAATCCCTAATTCTAAGTAATTAACCCAAAAAGTGGGTTAATTAAAAAGGGGTGTGCCCCTCTAATACCAACCAACATCATACAAAACTAGCCAACTAGTTAAAACATGATGAACTCACCCCAAATTACACAATTCAATCCTCTATCAACAACAATTAGCAATCATTCCTTGCTCGTTCCTTTTTGCAATCATTCCTTGCGCGTTCCCCTTGTAACAATTTGATGAAATCGTTTATTTCGATGGCAAATCATTGAAAAAGCGCATCGCTTGCATGCACAATTGATTCATAAACGAATTAATATCTAATGCGGGCGAAAACAATGAGAGCACTCGGCTACGAAACTTAATCATTGCATATTAATGCGCATAATTGCTACGATCATAAAATAGGAATGAAAACAGCGCTTGTGTGGGACTCTCCTCGTCCTTCTTAGATTATCCTGCTCGACACACACGTAATCAGTCGCATTGAGAGTTTGTGTCGGGAGAGAAGGATACAAGCAAGGATCCGCAAGGATAATGAGCATCTATAACGAGCGGAAAAGAATGCTAATCGTTTGACAGATTTGTATTCGGTACATTATTGTTGAAACGAGGCGTATGTGCATGTTGTGTAGCGATTGTTTAACAAATACTAATTGTAAGAGAAATTAGCAAGCAGACAAGCAACGAAACGACACTTGTATTTTTGCGTTGATTTAATGTATCCCAATTTTTGGTTTGCGTCCATTGCGAGCACAGTTTAGGCAAGGATTTAGTTAGATTTAGTAGATTATGCACACGGGATGCACACCTCGTTTTTAGCGTGGGGCTTTTTAAGGGCGGCTCTGCCTTTTGCGTCTTTTAAGATCAACTTATTTATATAATGGAATAGATAGATGCTGGGTGGTTCGCAAGGGAAAAGGGCGTAGATCGTTGGCGTCGTGCATGTATGCAACGCGGGCACGCGGCCAGGACGATATCCGTCGTTATCATAGCGTGCGCGGTCGAACAACCGCCTTTCGCGAGCGTTGTTGCCGCCGCCTCCTTCGACGTGCTGCACTCCAACGACCTAGACGATCGCACGCATCCTCGAATGCAATCCGTTGATCGTTTCGCCGTCGTCGTTTGACTGCGCCAACGGGTAAATGTTGGCCGCGTGCCGATTGACTAAGTTTGCTGCATGACATCCTCTTCAGCAAAAACAACCATTTCTTGGGTCATAAATCCTATCTCAACTTTTCGAAGTTGCTGAATGATTGCCGGAATTGCATGTACGTCATAATAATCAGATAAGGAAATAATATATAATTTAATCCGACTCAGCTTTGCATTTTTACCTAAAATCAATACGAGTTAAAACAAATTATGCACACGCAACACATCGTGAAAAAATAAAGGAAACATCGAGTGCATTAAACTCGCAGGACATTGACATTAACCTTCTGATACGGGTTTCATTTCTTACTAGAATTTATCAATATATTTATTACATACAAATGTAACAAGAATTGCATCTAGTAGACTCTCTCATCGTATCAATACGTAATAGAAAATTGAAGTTATACTTTCCTTATGATGATGACAATGAGTGATTATTTGCAAATCGGTTCGGTTTCTCGTTCTAACCACGCCTTGGCCGCAATGTGACCTTGAGCCTGGAGAAGTGGTCCAAGAATTTCCCGGCATCTCCGATGATAATCATTGATATGTGCGATTTCCTTCTCGGTGAGCATCTCCACGTTGATCATCTTCGTCTGAATGGGCGCCAACGTGACGGTTTCGAAGGTGAGAAACCCACGATTGTTGAAATTATGCGGCGTCTGAGCTGGTACAATTTGCACGATATCCTCGATACGAATCCCAAATTTCCCGCTTTCGTAGAAGCCTGGTTCGTTCGAAATGAACATCCCCGCATCCAATCCAGGATCTTCTTTGGTCGTCCTCCAGGAGACCTCGATGGGTCCTTCGTGGACGTTCAAATAAGCACCGATTCCATGGCTGGTGCCGTGTCCGTAGTCGAGCCCCACCTCCCAGAGGAACTGCCTTGCGAAGGAGTCCAAATAATTCCCGCGGATCTTCTTCGGGAAGATGCTCGTGCCGAGCTTCACCTGGCCTTTGAGGACGCGCGTGAAGCACTCCTTCTCGTAGTCGCTAGGTGTGCCGAAATGCATTGTCCTGGTGACGTCCGTGGTGCCGTCTTTGTACTGACCACCAGAGTCGCACAAATAAAGACAGTCAGTACGGATGGGTACGTCGGATTGTTTCGATGGTTTGTAGTGGATGATGGCACCATGGGGTCCCACGGAGCTGATGGTGTCGAAGCTGGGGCCCACGAAGTCGTCCTGCATGCGTCGGAAGGCCTCCAGCTTCTCCGCACCGGAAATCTCGGTGATTTCGCCGCTGGCGACGTTCTCCTCGAGCCATGAGAAGTAGCAGCAGAGTGCAGCCCCATCCTTGATGTGCGCATTACGCATACCTTGGATTTCCACGGGGTTCTTCACGGCTTTCATCAATTGAATCGGAGTATTCTCTCTGATGATGCATTTTTTCGGCACGAGGCTGCTCAATGCGTAATTCGCTTCATTACACACCCAGACTTTTCCGTTCAATCCTTCGAGTTTTCCCTTGAGGAACTCGTTGACGCATCCGTAGTCCTGCACCTCGAAAGCTTCCTCACAGGCTTCCGATTTCAAATGCTCCCTTATTTCGTCCGTGTATTTCTTGGCATCCATGAAAATTGTGAAGCAATTATTCTCGATGATTACATACGAGAAAAATACGGGGTTGAATTCAATATCGGATCCACGCATGTTCAAAAACCATGCGATTTCGTCCAGGAATGTGAGCACAAGAATTGAGACATTTTTCTCTTTCATTTGTTGCCTGATTCCTTGCAATTTACTCTGGACAGATTTCCCTGAGAATTTCAACGGTTGGGGATGGACTGGACGACATGGATTTGCCGGTTTGTCCTCCCAAATTAAATCAATTAAATTTGTTTCAACTGGTACCAATTTATGACCAGCACATTGCAACTGTTCCTTTAATGGCACCCAAACATTGTAGGACATCAAACTTGGGTCCACACCAACCACTGATCCACTTGGAAGGTTCTGACTCAACCATGGACCTTAAAATTACAATTAATATTCAATTCATCTTTGTACCAATTTGAATACCTTCTTTGAGAGTAGTTGGAAGTCCCTCTTTCATCAAAGTCCAATTAGAATCCATCTCCTCCAGAGCTTGGATGAAATACCTCCCATCAGTCCACAGGCATGCATGATCATGGGTGATAACAGCTGTCCCTGCTGAGCCACTGAAGCCACTAATAAACTCCCTTCGCTTATCACAGTCTGCCAAGTATTCACTTGCATGGGGATCGGCTGATGGCACAATGTATGCATTCAATGGTTCTGGTACATATTGCTGGTCCTGCATGCAGATGCGAAGACGCTTCAGGAGCTCGCCGGTGGGCTTCGGAGATTTCGACATTGTCTCGCAGAATGATCGTGTGATCGCGATACGCGATAATTTAATGCCTAAAAGTAAGCTTCGAAATAACATAACCTGATTGGATAATCAGTACATCTGATAAAAACATTTATTTATACTCACTGATAAGATAAGACTGCGAGCTTTGTGAATCGTTCACCTGGGATTTTATCTAATTCCTGAGATGTACCTCTAATTTAATCCATTTGTGGGTTGCTTATGATGATGCAAAAATTTCAAAGTTGTTCATGTTGTAACAGGTGCTGAATTAGCTCTGTTGTCTCCTTCCTAAAACAATAGGGAAAGGAATATAGCAGAACATAGATAAATCAACGCAAAATTTAGAGAAGGTGTTGGTTTTCTTTGGAAATTTACCGTTTTGCTCGAAATTTATCTGAAATTTTTTATGGAAAATTTACATACAAGTTGACTTTCAAGTGTCCTGTAGATGGGGCAACGCTAGCATTATCAGCTGTTTAAAGATAATTTGTTTCGTTATTATTAATTGCTTGTAAATAATTAACTGTATGATCAATACTTGCGTTATGTTTAAAGAAAATAATAAAAAATTCCATTTAAAAAAATTAGTTGTGCTACACCAGCGCCATATTGCGAAACGGCAAATCTTGGTACTACATTTCATATTTAAAAGTTTTTATATTTTGATAAAAAAGTTATAAATAAGTATAATAAATAATTCAAGTGATCTGCTCGTCCAGTTGTAAAGGACGTGATTCCTTATCAGTACCCAATCCATGCACACGAACTCGATAAATGCAGGTAAACAACGCATTTCCATGATTGCTATGAAATCGTAATTCAATATGCCGAATTGGAGTATCAAACGAATTAATCACGAAGTATTGCACAGATGTCGAATTGATATCATAGATAAACCGCCCGAGGAAAGCATATTTCATAGTATCCCTCACCTCAGGATGTCGAACCAGCGTCTGCAACGAATCTCAAGTCAGATTTATGAAAATACAATTTTCAGAAGCGCACAAAAACGCTGAATTCCTTTGGGGCTGAACTTAGCTCATTCATGGGGGCAATACTTCTTGGAACATGTTCCAATGACACTCCTGATATTACAATCCGTGCAAATAATCGTATAAGGACTGAACCAGTAGCTCCTCGGAAAGCCCAACAATTTCCCAGGTCCACAGAAGGCTATGCAATGAAAAAAACATTATTAGAACAGGAAAATGTCGATTTCTAGGGACAAGTACCTGCAGGATCGTTTCAGGACCACGATCCCCGAAAGTGCAGAGCTTCCAACCGAGGAATTTGATGGAGCATCCTCTCGGTTGCAATTCCGTGCGTCCTGTCGACAAAATACTTCCTCCAGCCGATTGAAGAGCATAATCAGTCAATCCTGTTTTATCAGCATCATATTTGTCCAATGCTTCCTGTATTCTCTCCTTAATTAACGCGTCGTTATTCTCCATCTTGCATTTTTCGCGCCTCTCTTCGGAAAATTCTGGTGGAATTGTCCTTGCAAACACTGGAAAGCAACAATTTAATGAACATATTGAATATTATAGTTATTTAATTAATTACCGATCTTCTGCTGTTCCCAATTCCTTGGTTGTTTCGAAAGAACGTAGTTCATTTGATCCAGGATGTGATCCATTTCAGCTTTCGTTATTTGCACGGTTCTTATAGCTCCCTTTATAACTCTCACTTGTTCTTGGATGTAAACGGCACATCCATAAACCAAAATCAGCAAGAGAGCTACATTTCAAAAGGATTAGTAGAGTTATATGAAGGTAATCTAATGAAATATTCAAATTTTATAAGTACTAACAAAAGAACAGGATTCGAAGTCCATAACGGGATATCGGGCATGGTTCTGGTAGCGGTGGAGGATCATTAATTACAGAACATCTCTGGGAACGTATATTTTCTCTTCCATGTCTTCGAGGGTGCATTTTCTCCTCGTGGAAAGTGGAAAATCCTCTTGGAGATTACTTTGTGGATAAATTGATGGGTATAATTAACCAATAAAATATGTCATGTGTTAATGTCATGTTATGACAATATTATTTACAGTTTTAATTAGATTTCCAAGCAATTTGAAGCTTTGAAAAGAAAATAAAGCCGTTTTTTGAATTTTCCAAGGAGGGCAAATATCTGGAGTAACAATTTGAACGGTTGACCTTCAGAAACTAGGTCAAATAATCAGAAATATGACGTGTTTTGTTTTAAGCTATAGGCGTCGTTAAGAGGGGCAGAAACAACATTCATTTACGTTTCATTGACCTGGAATAATTTCGATTTCTTGCTTTTAAGTTGTTTGTGAAGACTACTTGTAGAAATGAATGAAGAATTGCTGTATTTCAGATTAAAATGTGCATTTTCTTTCGTTGAAAAATATTTGCTACAATACGTACGCCTATGGATTCTGAAAGTTCAAAACTGCGCATGCTCAAGTTTGCAAAGCGCTGTCATGATGGATTCCAAATCTTTCATGGCAAGATTACTCCTTATATTTATACTTTCAACTGGTGTACAATGGAAATTCAAATTTTTGCGATTTTAAAGAACGAAAAAACAGTGATTTTAATCAATGAATTTTGAACTTCTACCACAGAGTCGATATAGTATCTTCTACCTTCAAATTCAAACACAGGTTTGTTTCAGATAAGTTTCAAAGGAAAAAAATAACGTGGAGTAGATTACAATCGATGACTGTAATAATTTATTCATTTAGATACATTCCGAATTCGAATTAGATATATTTAATAATTAACTATATTCACTAACCAATATGGCATTAGAGTAGTAAAACAACAATAAATAGCAACTTATTTCGTTAATGATGGCCACTCCTTTAATACTTCGCAACGTTAAGGAATCAATTTTGGAAGAACACGTCTCATTCTCCGGATAAGGGACCCACGGCATGCAACAAGGAACAAACAAGATTCAACTGAACGAGATTCACGCGTGAGAACGTAAAACGCATCCCTTATCCAACGCAACATCAAATGTACTTCTTCGACTTTTTCTCCTTTTTGCGGCCCTTGTCGGCCAGCAGCGCGTCGACGCTGCCGTAGTTCGTCGTCTCGCACGAATCAGACGGATGCAATGAAGTGATGCAATGCATGTTGGTTGAAATATTACAATCATGACGAACATCATCAGGTTCAATTGCATCGCTAGCGATGCTCGAACACTTATTGCTACATGAGGAAAGGGAGGACAATCTGCTGGCAATCGACGCGCACGATTCGCTCGGTTGAACACTATAAGTGTTTGTAACCGGGTATCGTTTCGGTCCGGTGGGCGTGGGTCAGATGATCTTGTAGTAATCGTTGAAGTTGAGACGCGTCGCCAAAAGCTGCAGATGCATGTCCGAACTGCACGCCAACAGCGTCACATATTTGATGACGTACTGCCGAAAGTTGGTAGAAATCGAATGGATTTGCGAATGGACGACTGAGAGGAATTGCGTGAAGCGTGTTATGCGCTCCTGGTTCTCTTTTTCCACATCGGAAGTCACGCCGAAGCTCACTGATTCGGCCAATTGATTATACACATTGACTTGCTCCTTTTCCTTCAACGCAGATGCGTATAGCGTTTTCTGCAGGGTTTCCAAATTCAGGACGAGGTTGAATATGGATCCAAGATACTTGCGTAACTCCTGTGAATTGATTCAGAATGTTACTTAATTAGAATAGTTGTTATATGAGATCATACCGCTGAATTTGCGTCTAATAATACGCCGCTTTGCACTGACGAGAGGAATATATTGTGTGCTGATATGACATCATCCAGGCATGTTGCTTGATTAACTTGCTTGAGCATTTCCGCCCACGAACATTCCAAGACTTCGAATAAGAAATAGTATTGTGTTTGGTGCAGAAAATGGATCATTTCGCTGCTGAGTACGTGGATTTGATGCGTCACAACCTTCAGTTCTAAAAATAAATCATCATACAAAAATCAGTATCATTTACCTCTGAATTATGGTTTCCTAGACAATAATTCAGGATCTTTGCTGTGGTAACAAAGACAATGGTAACAACCAATAACAAAACAAAAATTACCTTTCATTCTCTTCAATAATTTGTTACTGCTAATTTGTTGTCTTCGCATATTCGCCAGAACAAACTCCATCCGTTTCGCCTTCCACAACCCACCAAATAATCCTTTATACGTTGATATGGTAGGTTGGAAAATTGTCCCCACAGGACCATCAGCATTATACATAAGCGAGAAAACATCCCATCCAGAATCTTCATTTGAATGTTGCATCATGCAAACATTTAAACGAGATATCGTTTCTTCATCTTCATATTGTGCGGTTGTTACGCGAATGGCAGACTCCAAAATGGCAGACAAAGTGTGGGCATACAAATTGTAAGCTGGTTGAGATAATTCAGGTCTAAAACCACAAAATTTGTACAAATATGAACTAAATAAACACGGAACAACTTACGCTAATAATTCCAAAAGATGCAAGATGAAATCTCCTTGCCCCAACAGCAAATAACGACGCATCGCTTGAAGATGTTCGAATAACATGTATTTGTTCTTCAACAGATCCAGAACTCTTGCGGATGTCTCTCTGTAGACGCTCTCCAAGGCAGTTTGCAATTCGATGCTCTGCTCCGGATTGAACAGCGCCTCCAGGTTGTTTGCAAACAGCTTCGTCAAAGAGTCTCGCACAGGTAGCTCCTCAACATCTTTGCAAATCTGCCGCAAGAAATTTATAGACTTTCCAGTGGCGAGAATCTTCGTCGCTTGGTCGACAGTGATGAAGGATGGAATCATCGCCTTGCGCACGTGATATTTATCATGCCACAAGCGTTCCACGTCCTTTATGGACCTGGCTTCGATGAAGAACTCTCCACAGGGATCGTTGAGCTCTCCGTCGAGAAGCCACTTGGAAAGCATCACGTAGAGTGGTCGACAAACCGCTCCGAGTACGGCTTCGGATAATTTTTGGACACGTGGAGCTCCATGTTGGAGGAATCCATGAATAGCTGATATCAGAGCACCGCCTTTTTTATCAGCACATTGCTCAGCGATATGCGCTAACCATTGGAGGTGCAGCTGGGGTTCAGCCACCCAAACGACCATTCGACGAAGCGATAATTCTCTGCTTTCTTGTGCACATGGTCGTTGCTTACGCGTCTAAACAAATTACAATTAGTTAGTCATTAAAAACAGATGTAGATTCTTACTTGTGCTTGCAACAAGGCAATGAGTTGATAGTAGTTTGTGAGTTCATTGCGTAGAATTGTAATTAGAGACTGTCCGATTAAACCAATCTGTTTATCCGCCTCATCGCAATGTTGTTTGAGTTGATTATGCAGAAAGCCGACGCCGGTCAACCGTAAAATAAGCCCTCTTTGTATTGGAGTTAGAGCTTTGCCTGCTTTCGGATCCAAAGTGAAGCCTACACCTCCCGGTTCCTTGCGAATCACCTTCCCTTCAATTCCCTGAAACGAGTAGATGACTTCCTGGATGAGCTCAGCGTCCGTCGCAGCATTTGCACCTGCAAGACACTGTGTTTAAAAAACAAGTTAATTGCCTTCTAAAACTACATTTCATGCAACCTACTTGGTCGTGATGACGTTGAAGACATGTGATCTCTGTAAATGTCTGGATCACTGAGTGTCATCCACTGGGAATTTGAATTTGTGGAATTTTGAGTTTTGTTGCTCAGACTGGAGACCTTTCGATTCAAATTGGCTTGGTACAGCTTCTTCACACCAGCACTGGGATCATCAGGCAGGAAGCTGTACTGACTCCTCAGATTCTTCCCCAGAGTGGCTGTACCCATGGGTATCAGTTCAGAGGGATGCACCCATTGTTTTGACTCATATCTGCTGGTGTTTGTACAAAGGCGATAGAAAAAGATCAACAGGCCTGCTTTCTCATGCAAGACAGTCTGTAAATAAATGATGTTACTGTCTGTTTATGTGAGCTTCTATGAGTACTTACAGATACTTGTATTCTTGTGTATAATGCTTCAAACTCCTTAACAGCCTCATTTGTTTTTGTTGTCTGAATGTGGTGCCTCAGCTGGGCTGCAATGCTTCGTTCATCCTTGCTGAAGGTTGCACTCTGCTGCTGTGTCATAAGGTATGGCACACATATTTTGTACAGTCGTGTCGTCAGTTCTATAAACAATAAAGGGGCCAGTCAAGTGGATTAATCAGGCAAGTAATTCATGTCTTACCTTTGTTGGCTTTGGCATGGTGGGTGCACAGTTTATTGACCAACCCAGGAATTGAGGTCCCAAGATCATGATTGCTTCCATTCATCTTGCCATGTGAGTGTGCATCCAATCAATATTGAAGCATCCGATCGAAGGATTTGAATCTGATACACGTGCTAATTAGAATTTTTTCAAATCAATAACTGGACGAAACCGAGAACAAAACAAAATGTCGAATTTAAAAAGTGGCAGTTGACGTTTTATATGACAGTTGCGTGCTTTTCGCGTTTCTGGGCTATTATCTCAGTAAAATCGCAATTAAGCATCAACAGGATGATAACAATTAAGGCTTACTAATTGCGTGCAAGTGATAATGATAAATATGCAAATTTGCGAAAGGAATTGACCGATGCTCACCCTTTGATGACCTTCTTTTATGCTTTTATGTCTTTTAGCCCTCTTGAGAACAGCAGCAACACTGAAGCACTGAATGGTGATCATCGTATTTTACAATTGCATTTTTGGTCGTATGTGTTTCAGATGGGTTTGGCTAGAATAATTATGATATAATTTTTATGCTTAATGATACGCAAAAAGTACAATACAATTCTATTAATAGAGCCACATGGCGACATCTTTTATTTATAAACAAAACCTTGCAGTACTCTATCGCTGTTGTGGTAATTCTTGGAACTATTATTAGCAATAAAATGCTACAATATGCAATATTTTAAACAATAGTAGTAATTTTCGATGATACAGCATATGATTTAAGTTATACTTGAAGATATATTTTCAAATTAAGGCCAATTAATGCATAAGTAGATTGTACAACTTCTGCATCCGTCTAACAGATATCACCAGTTGATGATTACCAAAATATGGAAAAAATCAGAACTTATAATATGATTTCTTACTGCAATAACTTTAGTCATTATAATTTTGCTTATAAACTGTAAAATTTTATTATAACAATGAGATTGTTGTAGGAAACATTGCGACATCTTGTGGCAAGGTTCACAACTAGTCGCGACATAAGCCGCTTTCTTGAACCCGATTGGGGCGCCCAAGCACATATTCTAATGCCCAAGTACGCACCATATGTTTGTATCTGCGCAAAAGACTCGCTCATATCAGAGACATGTCTGTGCTCATATTGTCATTATTTTTACGTATTCGACTCAGTTAGAGCCATAACCTTAGGCCACAGACATACGTAGGCTTACAAAGCCATATAGTTGTAGCCTAATTAATTGTAAACAAAAGCTTTTGGAATGTGGGCACTGTTTGCATGTTCCTTGCTTAGTTAGCTGTGGCGCCAACACCGTCGGCTTCCAAGGACTAGGAAAGTACCTTATGTCGATGACGTCACTCGGTCATCCGCCATCTTGACTGTTTGTATATACATTTCCGCATCATCTTTACGAGATTTGCGGCGTGCATTGTTTTATGATTGAACAACTAAATTAGTACAAAAGTTGTCAGGATGAAGATGAAACTTGTAGATCAGGTGGTGCGCAGCTTCCGCGTGGCCAAAGTCTTTCGCGAGAACACCGACAAGATCAACAGCATCGACTTCTCGCCGAGCGGCGAGACGCTGATCAGTTGCAGTGAAGACGATCAAATCGTCATTTACGATTGCGAAAAGGGCACTCAGGCTCGTACGGTAAACAGCAAGAAGTACGGCGTCGATTTGATCCATTTCACACATGCCAAAAACACAGCAATCCACAGCTCCACCAAGATTGATGACACAATTCGATACTTGTCCCTCCATGACAATAAGTACATTCGATATTTCCCAGGCCACACTAAGAAAGTCGTTTCGCTGTGCTTGTCGCCCGTTGAAGATACGTTTTTGTCAGGCTCTGTAGACAAAACCCTCAGATTATGGGATTTGAGATCACCCAATTGCCAAGGGCTGATGCATTTGTCAGGTCGACCAGTTGCAGCTTATGATCCAGAAGGTCTCATATTTGCTGCAGGTGTGAATTCTGAATGTATAAAGCTATATGACCTGAGGTCATTTGATAAGGTATAATTGCTTTTGTTAATATTTAAATGGATTTTGACTGAATTAATATTTTAGGGGCCTTTTGTGACCTTCAAGTTGACCCAGGAAAAGGAATGTGATTGGACTGGATTGAAATTTTCAAGAGATGGAAAGACTATTCTCATCAGCACAAATGGTTCATTAATCCGACTGATCGACGCTTTCCATGGAACGCCGCTGCAGACATTCACAGGACATCTGAATAATAAAGGCATTCCAATTGAGGCGTCATTTTCACCTGACTCTCAATTCATATTCAGCGGCTCCACTGATGGTCGCGTTCACGTTTGGAATGCTGATACTGGCTACAAGGTTTGCGTCTTGAACGCAGACCATCCAGGACCAGTCCAATGCGTTCAATTCAATCCGAAATTGATGATGCTCGCGAGCGCGTGCACTAATATGGCATTCTGGCTGCCAGCAATTGATGAAACATAAATCATCCATGCAAGGAATGAACAAGACTAACTTCTATTTCATTATCTTGATTAGAGTTTTATTTCGCACATCATAAGCATATTGTGTACATAATTTTTGATCTTCATCCAAAACTTTTATTTATACGAACGTTTCGAGTACGCTGATATCTCAGCACCATTAAAACTCTAATGACTATAATTAATGTGACTTGATGAAGAGGTGAGAAGTAAGCTCAAGGCACAAGCCGAAAGCGCTTCATTGCATTTGTTATCATGGAATTGCTTGTAGATCATAATCGGCCATCTTATGTACATGAACTCAAGCGACGAACGCAAACGAAATGTGATGACTTTATTAACGATAAGATTGTTTTATCACATTGAAATATATTTGATAGACGTAACGAATACTGAAATGTTTTTCAATCCATCGAAATACACACGAACGTTGCGATTGTAACTTTGAACGAATCACTCGAATTGGTATTGCTCACAATCATTCAACCTGCTTTCCTGAAGGATGGGGACTTATATGTAAACGATAATCTACGTGGATAAAACCGTTAAATCCCTTTGTAAATAAGTATCTGTTAACAATCATAATATATGTATAGATATCACACATGTTTTGTTCCAAGCTGCAAGCTTATTTATGTAATATTGATTCGTGAATTCAAGATTAGATTAGGTAGCATTGCAAGCTTCGGCGTTCTTCACAACGTTGGCTGTCTTTTTTTCGTTTTGTAAGTTAAGTAGAGCAGTAGAAAAAACGTTGTACAGCACCAAATGCGCGTGTAATTATCCATGACTAGACATTTCCATTTCTATAGATCTAATCTTAGAGTAGCAATTAAAAGTATTACTTTTCAGTTAGATTATTAGTCGTTGCAATTAACGTATTCATTTGTAAATTATGGCACTGCATTCATTCAGAGCATTCATTGCAAACAGCAAATGCATTTTTTTGTATAATTAGTTGATATTTTTTGCATTTTTGCACAAAAGCTAAACCATCCTGTTTACTTCAAATATTGTACATCCAACTCATGTTTATACAGAAAAAACAACGTTTGCAGTGACAAACATCTGTAAAACGTAACTTCCAATTATTTTTGTATAATCTACATTTGAACTTTTTCTACTTGTAAATCATTTCTGTTAAACAAGAGTTGAATGTTCAATATTCAAGTTCATATATAATTCACACAATAAGTGCAAGTGCACTTCATATAATTCTTGTATATAAATATACTTTCTTGGTAAATTTAAGGCATTTAACGTGTATATAGTTTGAAAGCGTTAAAATTGTATTAGATCACACTTGATAGCACTTTTAGCGATTCATAAATTCTCATAAGGCGGGTGTGGTTTGTTTTACATGACATTTATTGCTTAATTGTATGAAAATATTGGCCTTTGTTTTGTGATTGTAACGATCGACTTTGCTGTCGTAGAACACGCATTATTTTTAGACCTTTCTAATTTTACATATAGTCATACTGAACTCTATTAGTTAAAAATACCTTTCTTCTTAATGTAATTAAGAGGAAAGGTCTAAAAACCTTTAATGAAGAAATTTATACTCTTAAAACTTCCACGTTGGTTCTCTGATCGATTGGATTCGATATTTTAAGATGCTTATCATCTGCCATGTAAAACAAACCTTAATTATCGTTATAGAGTCATTAAGTAAGCAAGAGCTTTTCGTTAAAACGTTTCATGTCATAGCAAATCTCTTATCATTAGATATTCGTTGTTATCCGTACGAACGGATAAAACTAGATAAACTTTAAAGTTTGTAATTGGTCCCCCAAGAAAAATACAGTAAAGCTAATGATCTGTCAACGAATCAAATAGAACAACAAATTGCTTAACATTTTCGACTCCTGCCAAAGAGAAACAATTCGGATAGATGCAATTTGCGCATCACCCGTCATCATCATCCGATAACAATAAGCATCGTAAGTAATAATTGACCTGTAAGTATATAAGTCGCGCATTAAGTTGTCGAATAAACAATATAAACGTGTATAATGGTGCGTATTATGTTGAATCAATAGCATGTGCGGCAATTCGTGCGGGTGTACGTGCCAGTCATTTGGCGTTCATACATTTTTCATGACTGCAATTACACATCCGAGCGGGCTCATTACATGCCGCTTCGCAGTCGCTTGAATGCCGTGCGCCATTAGATTTTATTGCGTTCGCAATCATCCAGTGCTCAAAACCGAAGTTTGTGTACAAGGTGCTTCGCATTAACGGCTCGTTTCGGCCCAATTCGACGCATTGAGCATTACATTCTAAAATGATCACGTCGATTCAGTGTTAATCCATTGTTTGTATTCATACAATAATCGGATTTCTTGAGAGAATGACTTCCGACATGTTTTCCATACAAAATGATCATTTTACAATGCCTACTGGGACCAAAACTCTCCGCTCGCTTAACGCAACAACAAACAACAACGAAGAAAACAAGAGCCGCCTAAATAATCGTTTATCGAATGATGCGAATGATGTAATGCGGTACGAATGGGGTCGGCATTCGGAGCTGGTGATCGCGTGTATCACGTGCCCTTTTGCGCCCACTTCATGTCATCATCTCGCGGCCGGCAGCCCGTGGTGTGCTCGATGAGCACCTCGAGCACGCTCCAAAAGTGCAGCTTCTCCAGCGGCCAGTTCAGCCACCCGGTGGTGATACAGAAGTAGGTTTCATGCGGTGCAACGTGGTGGATGCGATGGTGACGACGTGGCAGAATAATATGATGGTCCTGCAGCCACACGACCCATCCTGGTAGTCCGAAATACGTGTGCGACCATTTGTGTATCTAGCAGTATGAAAAAATCAGCGTTAATAAGCGACGATTACATCAGACGATTAGGTCATCGGTGGGTGTTTTGCAAGCGTACCTGATTCGTCATCGCGACGAAAATCGCCAGCAGAAAGATGTAGCAGTTCCAGTTGAGGTTGCGCTGCACGTCTTCGTCGGATTGCGTGAGGAAATCCCAGAGCATTTTGCCGAGAAAGGGGACCGTCACGCCAAAATTGTCGCCGTTCGTCTCGATGAAATCGTGGCGCGTTATGCTCGTTGGATCAATGTGATGCTCACGGAATGGCCGCAGAAAGTTCTAAAAACACAATCGATGTTATGCAATTACATTATGCGGTGCATTATGCGGTGAAAGAAGTGAATCGTACAACTTTTTGGTTGTTGGATTTGTTGAAATTGCAATGATGGTTAATGAGCACAAAGTTTCTAACTTTTAAATGCAGCAATGCTACCAACTGTTAATTTTGGCCGCATGCAGCGCCCTCTAGGGTAAGGTTCGTTTACACTTTGATGTTTCAACAGTTGACAATTGTTGTTGTGCATCACGTTGAAAAACTCACTTATTTCATAATCCAACTTGCCAAAAGGACTTATTTCGTCGTCCAAAAGCTTTCAACTTCAATGAGTGTAGTTGTTGAAACTGGAGTTGAGCTCCAAAAGCAATAAAATGATTATTTCATAATTTCAAGTTGACGTGATAAAGGCCTGTATTCTCTTATGAGAGACACCAACTTGCTTCAACAAAAAAACTGCTAGTTCCAATTGGGATAAAATAGGCGCCTTCTAATTGGAAAATGTTGAAAAATTATTGCAATTTGAAATTTGTTGCAATTTAGTGTTGTGAACATTGAAGAAGTAAGCAAGATTCACGGAAACGTAAAGTATAAACGAACCTTAACCTCAAAATGTCAACCGCACATCGAATGACACCTAAGGGAGAAGCAGCAAGGATGAATTAATTGAATTAATTAGTGGAATAAAATGTGCGCCGCGTGTTTAAGTGTGAATGAGGTGTGACAAATGCGGGCTGTGGCTTTAGCAGGCATAACAATAACGCAAAATAGTTGAGTAAACAGTTAAATATGCAATTACTTTGCCAATGATGGGTAGGTCAACCGATCCCCAAGTGTCAGCAGCCCAATGCACAAACCCCGAACCGAAATCGGCCGAGACAATTCCGGCGAAGGCGCTCAACAAGATAATGCTCCAGTTCTCCCATTGAAAATGAAACACCAAGAAGCCGAAATTCGCTATCATTAATGCAATACAAATGCCCACACATATACATTCTTGGGTTCTTTTGCCTAGAAGGAGGAATTCAAATCGTAACACATTTGATGCATGCAGCTAAGAGAGTTGCACAGCCCATTCACTTTCCGGCTGGCTATCTAACTAATTCTATCTGTTTACCTGTACTGTAGAGATTGGCGAGTTCCTGCGCGCCCTTGTGCTGGGGGCCCCAGCGCGGCGACACCGCCTCCGTGGGATGCGGCGTGATCGCGCAGTTGGCGTTCGGATCATCTTCGAGCATCGAGTTCTCCAGGATCTGCTTCTCCGTCTTCACCGGCGCCAGGATCTTCGTCTCGATGGACTCGATGCCGGTGTTGGAGAGCGCGTCTTTGACGCGCTGCGAGCACGAGATGGACAGCGGAAGCGCCATGCTTGTAGAAATGGGAAAAAAATTGCGGCGAGATCACACGCGCAAATGCAGCGACACGTGTGTCATTCGGGATGTAAACAGCGTCAAACGATGGGACGTTAAACCGCACCTAGAGCGCGCACTTGGACCGCAACTTCGCGCTGATAAGAAAACGGCGGCGGAAGGCGCGATGCTGGCTGATTGGCAGCCGATTCTTGAATGGACGGACGGCGTTCGAATCGAATCCTTTTATCCACGGCGCGCGACGCGAAAGCGATGCGATTCGTCGACGCGTTGAAATGCATCAATTCGTAATGGCCCGTGGTCGTTGCGAGTGCGTGCAACAGATCTTCGTTGTTTGCTCTGTCGTAACGTACCTAGGCACACGCGGAAGGAACACTGGCGCTACCGCAGCCCCGATTTGATGCCGTTTTTCCTCGCGTTTCGCAGGCTTGATTAGCCGATGCAAGGAATCGCAATTGGCGGATGGTCTCGCACGGGAATTTCGGCTGCGGTGCGTGTGCTAATTGCGATCAGGCGAGAGCGCGGACGCGCCTGAACCTGCACCACTAATGTGCCTGTTGACACAGATCCAACAGGGCTCCCCCAGGCGCGATGCGGCGCCGCCGCCGTCGTCCGAAAAGCGCGTCGACCACGCACACAATGCGACCGTCCGCAGCGGGCGCGAATCGAAAATTAAATAGATCTAGTCGTTTGGGAGCCGCCGAAGAAGGAGCCGATGATTTCACGACGACACTCCTGCGACATGTTAATATTTAAGCTCGGCAACAATTAAACGGCCGCGTGTGCCATCTGGCGGTTCCAACGCATTTATTATTCAAACGCGAATGTCGTCTCCGAATCGATACACGAAAATATGTTATAAAGCTCGCTACTTCCTGGGCAGCACGATTTCGCTGCATTCGCCGAATGACTGCGCCTTCGAAAGCGTCGGCTTTCGAAGGCCCCCAATCAGTATCTATAACCTAACCAAACAAATCGCAACTAAAAATAATGATGTCATTTCGTACGCCCGCAAACGCATGCATATGAATTATTGCAGTCTTTTGTTACCTGAGACGCGCGCTGGGTGTAAACTATCCTTTAAATATGCAGCCGCATGTAAATCGAATACGCTGGGAAGATTGAGAACAAAGGCAGGAGCCGTAATTGTCTCAATTGCGGTCGCCCCGGCGCTTTCCAATTACGTTTTCTTCGTTTAATCATTTATTCATCGCGGCAACATGCGATTATCAAATCATTATCGTGTGTGTACACGTGGAATCGTAAAATATACAAGTAATTAGGACATGTTACTAATATCCTTGTATAGATGCTTTTGTTTGTTATTGTTTATTCATATGGAATCGACAAGCACATCAGGCTTATTAATAATAAAACGTCTATGCATTATGATTTCGATTTATCAATATATTTCACCAAAACATGCTTAATATACGTTAATATTGTTATTTAAAATTTGCGCGCAAGAAGTAAATTCAAATAAGTTCAATCGTTTGTACGACAGAGGGCAGCACGTTTCTGAATCTAATGCCAAATTTATGGATGTAACATTCCCTGTAGTGCCTGTCAATTTTTGAACTCCATTATGGCGGCGCTTGTACTCTTGATCGGTCCATGAGCATGCGCAGTTGCGAAATTACGCGAGGTCAGTGGCGTGCGTATGATATTTGTTTACTTTTCGGGAAAGAATACTGCATATTTTCATTTAAAATACAATAATGCTTAGTTCATTATTGCAAGTGGTTTCAATAAAGGCAAGAAAATAGAAGCGTGCGATAATATTTAATGTAAATGAATGTTCGGTGCACTGAAAATATGACAGCGACAGATTTTGAAGGTCATCATAACTCCAGATACGTCTTTTTTCACGGAATTTAGCCGAGATCGAAACCATTTTGGCGTACTATGCGCGGCATGCGCACGGCGCCATATTTATTGCCTCTAATAATTTGATGCCGATACCGCACAATTTTGCATGTTTTTTCCACCCAGTTTGAGTGTTTCCAATAAGAATTAGGCCCACAATCATCCACCACCTGCAGCAACGATGAGCGTCGAAGATGAGGTGCTCCGCATCCAAAAGCGTCTAACGAAAATGACCTCCGAGGACGCCAAGGTACGTCCACATAACCTGTAATAATAATCATTACAAATAAATTAATTGCCGGCTAATACGTGTACGCGTGTGTGCATTTTAGGGCCAGGAGCAGGCCTTGGACCTGCTCAAGGAGCTGCAGAGAATGGACATTAATCTGGAAGTGCTGACCAAGACCCGAATTGGGATGACTGTGAATGCCCTCCGAAAGTCCACAAAGGATGAGGAGGTGATTGGGCTGGCGCGGACGCTCATCAAGAACTGGAAGAAGTTCCTGAACAACAAAGACAACAGCAGTACACCATCAAATGCAAAGAAGGAGAAGAAAGAGGAGGTTGTGAAGCACAAGGAGGAAAAGGAGAAGGAAAAAGACAAGAAGCTGCCCATGTCATTTCCTCCTGCTGCCACCAATACCACAGACACAGTGCGGCTGAAGTGCAGAGAGATGCTGGCTGCTGCAATTGGGATTGAAGTTGAAGGCGAGGAATTTGAAGGTACACAATTCATTTATCACTGTTATGGAATTTACTAACATGTAATTGTAGGTTGTGCTTCTGCTGAGGATTTAGCAGAAGAGTTGGAGGAGTGTATCTATCAGGAGTTCAAAAACACTGATATGCGCTACAAGAATCGCGTACGCTCGAGAATAGCGAACTTGAAGGACGTAAAGAACCCACAATTGCGGTCGAATTTCCGCGTGGGTGCTATTACTGCGGCGCGTTTGGCCGTGATGACCGCTGAAGAGATGGCCAACGATGAGATCAAGAAGGTTCGCGAGAAATTCATGAAGGAGGCGATCAATGATGCTCAATTGGCGACGGTTCAAGGTATAACTTTGATTTTTCAACAAAGTTCCACCTTCTTCGACGTTTTTCTTTCAATGTCGCTAGATTTTGGGTGCGATTTGTATGTTAACGTTGTGTTGTAACTATAGGTACTAAGACTGACATGCTGAAATGCGGCAAGTGCAAAAAGAAGAACTGCACGTACAATCAACTCCAGACGCGATCGTCCGACGAGCCGATGACCACGTTCGTCCTGTGCAACGAGTGCGGCAACCGTTGGAAGTTCTGTTAGGCGAACGGAAACGCAGAGGTAAAGAAATCCGCCTTGTTTATACTTATAATTGAAGCTATCCACGTCGTTCGTTCCTTCGGCCGGAAGCGCCCTTCGCATTGTTTTTGACCATTTCGTGCGCATTTGCCGCGAGGATGATGGCGTGGCTGGGTAGTTCTCTTTCTTGAAGTTGTTACAATTTAATTACCTAGGATATGACTGTAGTCCGTCGTTTCGCAATCACGAGACGCCTTGTACTCTTAATCTATACAACAATCTAGACTAATTTGGTGACGCGCGAGTCCCCAAGTTACGAGGGGACGCGCGTGCTGCAAGGATTTCGTAACTGGAGGACGCCAAAAGGAGAATTGGCGCGTTTTGTATTTTGTAATCGAGTGATGGTTGTATTTCTGCGTGGATGGGCGGCGAACTTTCACATTATTACTTTAATTCAGCGTTTTTTGGAATTTATGTACAAACAAATACTTGCGAATGACACGTAATGAGCGAAAATAAACTTTGTTTCAGTGTGAAAATGTTGTCCCTTTCTCCTTGGAGGGCGATGTTTGATTGATTGCGTTCTAGTGCACTGTGATTTTGGCTGTGGGCACTTTCGTCCAGAAGACGCCTCCGTTTTCGGCGACAGTCACACTGAAATTGAGAGAATTGTTAGGCCTCTTCGAAATTATTTCTGGAAGAAGATACGTACTAGACAGTGTAGGCTTTCTTCTCGCCCGTTGGAGGCTTCCAGGAAACCGTCAGGGATTTCTTTTCGCCGGCGTTGTTATGCGTTGCCATGTTCTACAATTATTTTCGAAGTTAATTATTGTTTTTTGGAGGTCCAGGTCGTTAATGAAGAGCGCCCGTTACCAACCAGGAAATGAAAGTGCAGAATGAGAAGCAATGAGCGAACAATTTAAGTTTACTTCACTTCATCTGATTTTTTCGTCCAAATTTCCGTTCCAATAACCAATTAATTGTTTTAGGGAAGTTTCTGAATTCGTTTCTGATTGAGAAGTTTATATCACAAAATGTCTGAGTCCCTGAATTTAAAAGGATGAGTTTCTGAGGGGAAACTCAAATTAATTATGGTCCCAATTATCAAATCAGATAGTGTAAAGTTTTTAAACTATCAACGGACGATTGTACGCACATGTTTAACTTCGCCTCTGAAAAAAACGTCATTGAAATCGATGGGTAAAGGTAGTTTGTTTAAATGGTGACTGATCATGCCAAGAAACCTCCGCAGCATTAGATCAACTTGCTTGTGTAAATTGTTATGAGAGCTCAAATGGTTGTGGTCCTGGAATCAAGCAGGCCATGCACAACACACAAGAACAAAGAAGAAGAGCACAAGAAATTACAAATATATCTACATATTTACAACCGAAGATGTGTAATTAGAAGATAATCCAACAATGCCACGTTAACGGCTTCAACGAGTTCGTACCTTTTGCTTGCTGAAGCAATTGATCGTCTTGCTGTGCGCATCGTTGCCGGCGATTTGGAACGTGCCGACCGCCTTGTCGCCGTCGCGCACCTGCAGGAGGTAGCCCTTGAAGGGCCGTTCGCCGGTGATGGTGATCTTCAGCTGCTCGTTGTCGTGCAGCTCGTGCTTGTCGACGGCGACCTTGTAGCCGGAGCTGGCGAACGGCGAGCCCTGCGGGCTGACGTCGTGCAGCGGCACCATGTCCACGCAGCACGCCTCGGAGCCGCCGTTCGAGTTGCCGCAGACGACGGCGACGATCGCCAGCAGAACCGCTGCGCTGATAATCACAGATTTCATGTTGCTGATGTTGTTCGTTCGAGTCGACGTTTGGCGCAGAACTGGCGGAAAGTAAGAGGAGCGCGCGACTTGTTTCTTCGGCTTCTCGACGCGCGCGAATGAAGGTTGAAGGTGGAAGCGATGTGGAGTTGGTTGAATTACGTGCGAATAGATTCGCTTTTATTGCAATGAGCGAAATGCGCCATGTGTGCGCTCAACGAATGCGTGATTTTTCATTAAAAGTTGCAAATGTCAGCAGTCCTCGTGCTAGTCCGCATTAGTAACACCATTCTAGGTAGCTAAATTCGAGTTTTCAAGTTAATCGAGTCGTTGGTAACTGTTATTTGATTACTTTTCATTACTTTTACGTTATTTCAAGTTCTCATCGCTAATAACTCCAGTCGCAATACAAGAAACAACAAGAGAAGGTTCATTGGAACCAAAAATTACTTCTTTATTGTAGAAAAACAAAAATTTGATTTCCTTGTGAAAATTCTCTCTACTTAGCAAAAATTATGGTTGAATTCTGCATGAAAATACCCGATTTTCACGGAACAATCAGCATAATTGATATAATTATTGTTATTAATTGATTTTCAACTTCAGATTTCTTATCTCTATTTGGCCCTTTGAATAAAAACAAAAATTCAATTCATATATCAAAATACAGACCACCTAACAAAAATTACGAATGAATTCTACATGAAAATACCCGATTTTCACGAAACAATCAGAATAATTGATGTAATTAATATCATTAATTTGATTGCATGATTTGTCAACGTTCATGGCAAAAGAGGAGAAAGCTGGCTATAATATGTAAGAGATGATGTTGTCGCATTTCCACATGGATTAATATTCGATTTCGAAGCGTCCATCCAACAAATTACGCAAATAACGAAACAAGTTTTATTTAAAGTGCGTTTAAACAACTTTTCGCTATCAAGACCGACGCGGATGGCCAAATAAGTAAATAAAAAAATGGGACATCTACAAGTACATTCAATGCTATTATGAAGCTATTAATTCTGTTGGTTCTTCTATTATTGCAAAATCGAAGAAACACGCATAAATTATGTTCGAAACTCTTGAGGTCATGGAGGACGACAATTCAATTCATACAATAATCCCGAGTCGCGAATTTGTTTGTTTTCTTTTTTGCATTGTCATTTCACAAGCCACCATTTTACTTATATTCGCTGCGAAATAATTGCGAAACAATGCAGAATTTCAAGTTCAAACTGCTTTATTTTATGGCAGTAATAAAAAATAGCATTCAAAAAATTATTGTTCTTCTGCGGAATCATAATTAAATTTGAGTCGGTTTTTACTGAAAGGACTGCAAAAAGATTAATTTCGAAAACAATTCCATTCGTTTGTACTGAAGTTTTCAAACTTTCAATAATTTCATAATTTTTCCTTTTACTTTGGGCTCATGAATATTCATAACTTCGTAACTATTGTTCTTACTGCACAAAAAACTAATATTTCATGTAATTATCATAATCGACTCGATTATACTTTGGTGCGTGCAATAAGTCTGCGAACTTCATTCAACTGGAGATAATTGAATCTATCAAGGTCGCAAATACATGACAACGAACGAGGTAATGGAGCTAACTGATTAATTAAAAGTGACTCCAGCTACTCAGTCGAAACGATATTCAAAGCGGGAAGCAATTAACGTGGTGCACAACGCAAAATCTCGCTTATAGAATAATGCAGTTGTATGCGCACTTTTACATATTTTACAATCGTCCGACAGTCAACCACATTGCAATAGATATCAGTTGTAATCGCATTGAACCATGCATATTTTACACTTAAATCGAAAACGAGGTTGAGCTGCTCATGTACCTTTGAACATGTACAAACGTAGATCGAGATCTAGATGACCTTCATCCGATGTGTGCATAAAATTATGCAAAGTACGAACATGAGTGAAGATTAATTAGCGTTGAGTATTCACCGTGTTCGTTGTCCGTCTGTTTTTTGCAAAAAGATGCGAGTGATGTGTGAACGAAGCGACCTCAAACGATGCAGCCAAAAAACTAAATAAAGAAAACCATGATTTCATAATAGTGGTTTCTCTTATTTGAATATTTAAAATTTGTTTAGATTTGACATTGTTTGCTTTGTTTGTTTTGTTTTGTATGTACACAGTTCTATAATATTAGAATAAAAAACGCGATTAAGAAGCAAGTAGTGAATAAAATTATCATCTAGGGCGTAGTAATTGAGATTTGTTTCGACTTGTCGCTCATCCTGCGCGCTGCTCGTTCGTTGGTTGCACCCTCGGGAACTCAACACCATGAAAAGAACGGACTGTTTTCCTGGAAGCGTTGCGTGAAACTGAAAAACCGAGGGGTGTGATGACCCTGCGACCTGCAAACACACAACAAACGTTATAAACAATTACATGCTTGCTTAAACTAGGATTAAACATTTAGGAAGTCCAAACAGAAAAAACATGGCTTTACATGATGGATATAATTCCAAACTTAAATGATTAAAGTAGGCTTAAACTTTAACTCAAAGAAAACGCATGCTTAATCTACGCCTTTAACTTGAAGTCAAGTGCACCGGAAACGGCCTACCTCTCAATTACGACACCAGGCATTTGTACTAACTGCACCGGTGACTTGCCGTCTTTAAGAGCCTGGGTCAGATTCAAAATTTGGCCTCGCATCACAGACATTTGTCGTTCGAAGAGACTCTTGTCGAATCCCTTGTCCTGCTTGAACAGCAAGTGTAAATCATCACATAAGTCTTGTACGAAGTGCATGTCAGCGAGCAGCGGGAGCACCAACTCGCGGATCTCCCTGCTGAAGGGCACCTTCGCCTGGGGTAACCATGCCCAATGATAGGGGTACGCGCGCCAACTGTCCGGGTGCTTGTACGGAAATGCAAGCCCATTGTCGATTGCGGCGATCTTGATTTCGGGGAGCTGCACCAGGTTCCAGTCGGTCGTGTCCGTCACCTCGACCTGGGCGGCACCTCCGCCGTTACCGTTGCTCGTCACAATCGTCGGCTGGTCGTATTTCACCAGCCAGTTATCATTCCCACGGTCCGTGTTGCGGATGATGTAGTCCAGAACGACCAGGCGTTCGAACTGCAGTTGGAACTTTTGCGCCATCCGCGTCGGAAGCGGCTCCACCTCGAAGCGACGCAACCAATAGTCGGCATCCTTGTAGCCCTCCACGTACAGCTGAAAGGAGCCAACTTTTGGTGGCAACCCGATGCGATTAAAACGTACGCCAACATTTGGAAATTGCTCCATTATCGAGCGTTTTATGCGTGCTTTCTGTCTATCTATTCGTGGATAATGGAACGTTTCTGATACTAATTTTACAATCTGCAAAAAACCAAAATTTTAGTTACTGTGAAACAATGAATTCATGCACACACAACTGATTTAACATTATCTTCATGTGATTCAAGATTGTGTGCACATAGAATCCAATAATTGAGCATATTTAAGGGTTGTTGCTTACTCTAGTTTTGGGCACGATATTTAATTGCAGCTTTGCATCAACTAAGGCAGCAGCTGCTTCTGATAGGTAACCTTGGTTTGGTATGAGGCAGGAACGACCAAAACAGCATGGACAGCAAAGCTTGTGAATCCATTTGGTCCATTTCGGGTTCAGTCGTCCGTAGGGCTCTTCATCTTTGGGTTTAAACACTCCGATTATTTTCTAAAATCAGAAACAAAGTTTAGCAAGTGAAATCACTTAAATACAAAAATTACATTTGAAATATTATTCAAATCTGCCGCCCTTGCATTAAGGGCGTCGCAGCGCCCCCTCGCGGTTAATAAATGAACCGCATAAACAAATTTGTGCAACATCAGCCAAACATTCAGCTTTAACATTTCCAAGCATGAATGCCCCCATCGTGATGTTAATTACTAATCTTCGCTTTGCAACGTTCATCATTCACGTGTACCTCCAGTGTCATGACTTATGCAAGCGTTTGGAGGTGCATAAATTAGCCGTAGTAAACAAAAGCGTCAACGTACATTATCAATGTCCTTCACAAAGTAAGACCCGCTTGATCCTTGTGATATTCGCTCCGGGAAGCGGCCGACATCTATGGCGGCCTCAGCCTTCGACACCAAGTCGTTGAAAATCGGATCATCTGAAAATAGAAGCACACACACCATTGGTAAGCGTTCATAATTCGATTTTCCACGTTAAAATCAAAAAGCCAATTAGCCCATATCCGACAAATCCCATTAACAATTGCCAACGCAGAAAACAATGGAGTATCGTTTTGCAAACAACAGATAGCGTTAAATGAATACTTCTCGAAACGCACTAGTAATAGAACAAATACCTTTGAACTGATTGTTCGGCAATAAGTCGAAATGCATACGTGGAATATCGTATGGAAAATGCGCTCCTCGATTCTTGTGAATATGATTTCACATCGATTGATTGTCTCGCGCAATCGACACGTAAGCCCGTGATGACCACCCACACGACCCGAACACTTTTCGTTTAGAGGCCTTCCGTACAAACTACGAATTGATATCGCGCGCCGATTTCTCTCGCGACACGAGCCTTTTGAACGCTTCCACTCAACTGTCGCACAACGCGCGACACATCCACCCGGATTGTCGTCGCTGATACGGTTTTCGTGCGCTTCTGATAACCAATCAACGTGAAAGCATGCATGCAAACAAGTGCGAATGCTCGCTGCGGCTGATGATGATGAATCACGAGTGCACATGCTTTCTGCCTACATTTGCTTATTACTTATTCCGGTACGACGTGAACTTTGCAACATATGCCTCTCGCTCGACAATATGAATGGAAAAAATTCTCGTGTTTATCAGCAAAATGGCGACAATTTTTTGTGCAAACTCTATGCAAGTGCTTTTAAATAAAGCAAATTCTTTCCGAACGTTAGTACGACTCTAAAACATAAATAGTAAATTAAATACAACACAAATTGTCCTTCCACTTGCAATAATACAGTAACATCAGTGGTTATTGAGTGGCAAAATGAGATAAACTGATTCAATCTGTTGTTAGCCAATGAGTCAAGGTTACTGATAATTTCTAATTACACAGTGCAAATGAGCTACTTCAATGATTAAATTCCTATCGTAACAACATTGCAAACAGGATTCAGTAGTGACTATGCATGCAGCACATCAAATTACCTGGAAAATGATTATAGGAGACTTCAACTGGGCCCAATAGCGGCTGCGACTCTCGGTTGATGCTTGGGGAATCCAAGACTGAGCTGAATATGACTTCAGGTATCAAATGGTCCTCCTCGGAGGAGCCCTCCTCTTCATTCAACAAGGCACTGTGTACCTGACATTCGACAGCTGTTGTATTCACCAGGATAGGCACTGTTTCAGTCTCGGTCCCGCTCATCACAAATCACCAACGTATGCATCTAATAACGCCCTATTGATTCACAATGATTACCGTTGTATATTTTGGTTCAAGTACTTGCTATGCTGGTCATTGCTTTCGATGTGCAACGTTCGTTCGAGCGCGAATTTGGCAAGCACCACCATCCAAGTGCATGCACGCCTACTATTCTTGTTCGCGGTTGCGTTGCTGCATCAATACGATGCCGAAAAAACGCAGAAAAACAAGTATTTTGGGGCCAACTTCCTCCACACTCTATAACCTCACATTTGTGGTATCGATTATTCGCACTTAAGGCTGCTTAGAATCGGGCTTCTAAATTGACTAGCGATTTCATAACAATGTTGCAACAAAATGGGAACCGAATGGTCCGGCTGCGCTGCTCGTAACTCAATACAATTGCACGATTTGGTTGATGGATTGTAATGCTAAAAACGGAAAATATGCACTTGTTAATCAAATCATCTTTTCAGCCTATCATCATCATTTGATGGGCTGCTGGACTGTGTGTCATTCGTTTCCCCCCAAATCTGTTCACGAAAATTCCCTATTTTCATCGCATAAATTCGAAAAACTCCAAAGAATTACAGCTGGTATCTGTCCCTTTATTTGCAAAGATATTCTACTTAAATATTTGCAAATAAATGTATTGAATTCATTAAATTTAATTACAATTTGTAAATAATTGCAACACTAGCGCCCCCGTTATTGTGTGCTAGCATTACGCACGGAGAAATATCAGGAGGTCGCATGATCTGCCGCCATCTTTAAATCAAACGTCGGTAGGATGGGCAAGAACATAACAAATTTTCTTCCAATATCATTGCATTATTTCATTTTCTTTGCTTTAATGTTGCTTACTTGTAGGAATGAACAAAAGATTCACGTCTTTCAAAGTAAAATCCGCAATAATCTGTTTTTAAGTAACCTTCTGGAATATGCACGCCACTGACTTCGTTAATTTCGCAAGTGCGCATGATCATAACGCAAAACGCCGCCATGATGGATCACAAAACTTTACATTGCGCATAAACAACGTGTAATCCAGATATTTGTCCCGTCATGATTTTCGTGTCCCCTTGATCTGCCATTATTCGGCGTTTTCTTGGTTAATTCGAACAAATAATAGTAATTTAATTATTATGGCTACATTTCTGCATCGAACATTGCTGACATTGGGATTTTTATCCTTATTTCATGCAGCATACTCGGCTGCACAACGTACGTAGTTTATCATCATTAGGATAATTCAGTATTAATGAGGTGCTATTCTAGATCGATCATATCTGAGGATAAATGAACAACAATTTACACACTTGCCGCTTGACGTAAGTGGTAATAATAGAACGTTCGTGCAATTGTTAATGCTGTCATTTATAGATTATTATTCAAGCAGTGATCAGTCTGCTGGTGATCATGGTTGGTGTATTGAATATTGCTGGTGATTTCAAGGAAATCAAAGCATCTGCAGATTTGGAGGAGAAATCCTGGGAGTCATATAAGAATCTGCCTTCATTCTATTCATTTAATCACAGAGGTAAAACATTATCACCACAATATGTAGCTAATTATTAAACAGGCAAGACATCTATTTGCATAGACCAATTACAAGCTAAGTCAGCAACTTTTATAAGATATATTTAATAATTTCACCTAATAATCAACATTGATTAATGCATTTTTTGAGTATTGACTCATCTTTCTTAATGCTAATAACATGATCCATGAGATTGGCATATAATTTATGTGTTGACTGAGAAAATAGAGAATGTGATTGTTTGCAATAGCTCTATCAATATTTCTGCTCCATCACTAATACAGCTTCTTCATTTGCTCATATGTAATGAAGAAGATGATATTCCAAGGCCCCATTCGTACCCATGTTGGTATAAATCCTTTGTAAAATGCCCAAAATCCCTCATTCTTAAAAGTCTGATAAAAGCAATCTATTGTTCCAACATAGAAATGTGTACTGGGTACTATACTCTTCAATTTTCTTTGGTTCATCAGTCTTGTCTGTAATAATTAATTCCATTTAGATCTAATTTCTTTTATGAGTGTAAATGATGGAAATTTTGTGAATCTTACCCTAACTACATCAATAGGAGTGGAAGCAACAGCACTACCCAAACTGGCAATTACACTAGAACTATACAACAGAAACAAAATTAGAAATATTTATAATTATGTTTGGAATTGGTATTACACACTCACATAAAATGGTTTCCTACTTGATCACCAAAGAGATTCATTAAATGACTCTTACAGAAATCATAAACTGGCAATTCAACAGCAGCTATCACAGCAGCCCTTTGTGCAGTTGGACTGACTCCCTAAAATCATCAAAAAATTAAGAAACAAACCCATCAAATCTGAACAGACTTACTCTCCACAGTCCTGAAATACCCTCATGCATATACACATCTTTGAAGCAAGCCAGCAGCCCCACATTGTTCCCACTGATGCCTCCCACTTGCATGCGAACCTTCAATACATCAGTGGGATTTGCAATTGCACTAGACACTGCTCCAGCAGTCACTGCACAACATACATTCACACTAACACTGTCCTCAGGATAGTACTTCTTTATGATGATATCCTTTAAGGTATAATAGGTTCCAAACTTGATTGTTCCATATGTTGCTTGTCGAAGCACTGCAGGCCATATTCTAAGGAATGGAAATTGATCCACTTATAATTAACTTACAACTCTAGTCAGTTTCTTTATCAGTTAATTGTTGTACTCACCCTGAATACAAAGCTTTAACACCTTCCTGTCTGATAACCTTTAGAAAGCAATCTACCATTCCATTGTATTTCAAACTAGCATGAGTCTTATCTAACTTCTGTCCTTGAATCTGAAGTCTGGTTTTGGTCAAGTCAATGGGAAATGTACCTGCCAGAGAAGGTCTGCATTAAATAACTCGTTGATGCCGGTGGATTTCGGTGCAGTAATTATGCGATTTACGTTTTGGCTTACCGAATTCAGCGATACAGGAAGCAA
>JARJDZ010003340.1:0-22905 GCA_030264555.1 Aleochara sp. GC000083
CCTTCGGAGCAGTCCGTGATTAATGATTTATTATTGAACGAAAATAACAAGTTCAACATACCATAATACAAAATGTCGGTTGCATGCCGACACACATGACCCGTTTGGTTCACAAATTAAAAACTTCCCGTACATTTTACTATACTTTGTTGTTCGCTGTATGCTATAAAACAATTCATACAAAAAAATGAAAATATGTCCCAAAAAGCTGTAAAGCGTATTCAGCTTTAGAATGCCCTGTAACTATAATTTGTTAAATTGTAACAAGAAGGAGCAAAAATTGTCATTTCTAATTTCATACATCATCTTCTAAATTTGGCTGAATTGTTGTTGCTTTAACCCAATTTTTGAAACTATAAAACTTTCTGGACATCATTGAGTAACGTCCATTTTGAATATGCAGAGATGTGGTTACAAGTGCATAACGAATATTACCTTGACCCAAATTAAATCACATTCCCGCTTGTCTATTCTAGAATAATTGCCCCTATTATAAAACGTTTAATGTGCACTAAATGGAGCAGACGAATTCAGCGCACGAATGCCATTTGTAGTGTTCCGCAACTATTCGGAGTATTAATGGCAATCAAGAGAATATCATAAATGACTCCTTGATATCGTAACGTCGAATAATGTGTTTTTACTTGAGTTGGGTTTATTGCATATAAAAACAATGAATTTCGAATTGTTTCGCAACGCTTTTTTCCTTGGCAATGGCGTTTTAATGTGACCTGAATTTGAGTCGGATGTATGATGGTATATTTGGTTCGTAGTCATATCATTCGTAAGTCTGAAAATGGCACAATTCATTTTTGATGGTGCTACCTAATATGGACATTGATTTTAAAATATATGCTTGTGTTTTGCACACATTTTGTAAATTGTATTAACTTGCATCAACTTTAAACACATTGTATATTATTATGCCATGTGCAATACATATTTTTAAGTATAAATTTAAGTTAGCAAAAATTACGTTATTTCACCATTGTAAATTCTCCTAGATCTAAGGAAAATTGTTCAAATTTAGTAAAAATCCACTAGCATTTATTGTTCCATGGATTTTTTCCTGAAATTTGGTCTAAAAATTTATATCTACTCTTACTCTACTCTCTACTCTTATAAAAATACTTTTTTTAATCGAACACCACAGTCTTTTTAATACATTTTTGAAAGAGGAGCGATTTCATGTATCACTTGTTGCTATTATCAGTCAAAACTCAATTGATTTCAATATCATGCAGGCTTATTTTTTAGTAAAGTAAAATGATACATCATAATTAAGCTTAGAATCGTAAATGTTAGAAAGGGTTTGTTTAAGTTTTAAATATTACTTTTATAAGATTTTATGTACTTAAGATTTCACATACTAATGAAATTAGTTAATAATTTAAGGCAAAATGAAAAATGTGATGAATATTTCGCTATTCTTTATTTATATATCAGAATAATCTGAATCCTCAGCAGAAAGAACTTGCAAAATTACATAATACTGGTTAATTTATAAAAAGTTAAAACATAAATAATTGTGCGATGTAAAATAAAATTAAATCACATTTAAACCTAAATAACACAAGAAGCAGCTAAGTTGAAGTTCTTTGATATTTTGTTCAATTGTTTTCTAAGAATATCATGCAAATAAGCCTACTTAGTATTTATATTTTGGACCATTTACTTCCAAATATCTTCGCTATACAGCAACCTAATATCATAACGTATGGTACAAGAAATGAATCCAGAATTTCTCCATTATTTTCATGATGTAATATAATATAAATGTAGGGCATTCCAGAACAACTACTTTGGTATTTCTTTTGTGTTATTCTTTTCTTTTCTGAATAAATATAAAATTATAATAATTAAAATCATGAATAAACTCAACTTTTACATTTTTAAATAGAAGATACTATATGTACTTTAAAATGTTTCTGATAATAAGAGATTTGGTGAAGAATGTTACTTGTTATTCAATGGGCTACCATTTCGTAATGGACTATATTTTTGAGTCCTAAGCGTTTCATTTCCTAACAAATTTCTATCAAACAGATCTGTAGAATCCTAGTTAAAAACAGCCAAAAATGCAATTTGAATTGTAGTCAAGAAATCAAAACTTGCAAATAATTGAAATCTATTTCATATCCTGAAAACAAGAAACATTCAGAAAATTTCGAATTAAGGCTAGAATTAAGTATCCAATCATTCCTTTAATAAATCAGCAACATCGTTTTATAAGCAGAATCCAATCACAACAAACCTTTCTATTCACTAACTCAAAGAGTGTGTTATGGAATGGATAATAAGGCGTTGTTCTGCAAAATTAATTTTCGCCTTCAATTAGGACATGAAATCAAATTTATATGCAAAGGGTGTGGCCACCTTCAACAATGTAAGTAATATTTCAGACACATCTGCCTCTATCACGGAAAAACAAAACACACCCCTGTTAATTATACAGTGCAAAGCAGAAAGGGGAAGAGTCAGCTAGCACTAGCAGTGTTAGTTAATTATTATTATTTTTAGAATTACAATTAAAAGAAGCTTCGTCGACGAACGTGTTTACTGAAAGTAGAAAATGTAACTCAAAATGGTGGCACGCCACATGAGAATAAAAACAAGTACTCATCACAAATATCAAACATCTGCCGTACACGCATATTTCAAAATTACACATAAGTAACTACATGTGTATGCTTAAACAGGGCATCGCATTAATCAACCATGTGTGAATATGTGGGGGAAGATGTAGATGTCTGCATGAGAATATGGTCGGCTGCTCGTCCAGTTTTGTACTTTTGCAAAAATAACGAATGTACTGTTTACACGAAGCTTTTTTAATTAGCAATAAGTGAAGAAATGATTTATACAAACGTGACATTATGCAAACTACACTGTAATAATATGTAGAGGTAATATTGTTATATGATTAACATGCAGGCTGAGTTCTCATTTTAATCAACAATTATTATTATTATTTGTATGTTATTCATTATATGTTTACATTATTCTTTCGGCATTTTCAGAGCTGTATTTGACTTTTTTCAGATTAAGTTGGTTGAGTAACAATTTCTGGACAAAATGAATTTATTTTGGTTTGGGTAATTTATTAGTCGATATCTAAAAAAATATTGTATCAAATTTTTAAGAATAAATGAGGAATTAATCATGAAAAATATCGATATTTTTGTGATTATCTCAACGATAAAGGCTGAATATTTTGGGCTGAAATTTTGGTATGTCATAAAGAATTTTAAATTCTATGATGTCATGTTGGGTTTTTCTGACAAGATTAATTTTAAAGAAACTTAATTCCAGTATTTAATTTTTGAACATACATTTCTCCCATAAAATAATTTGAAATTGAAAATCAGATATTGTAATTGCCTAACATTCGGAATTGTTTATTTTTAAACTGCTAATTACCAAGATTATATTAATTTAAAACAATACCAAGCCATCTTATTTCTTCTGATAATGGTACTTTCAATTTTAGATTGCTAAAAACATTGAGGATTTTTTGATATAACGAAACGTTTTTCAATATGACTGTAATGCCAAATGCAATGACAATGACAATTCCTCCACGTTTTTTTTATTCCGTACTTTATATGCAAAATTTCACTTGGTCACTTGGATGACGCACCCAACAAACATGAAGGTTATACCGGTAATAAATTTTTAATGTGACCCTTTTTCCGTGACAAAAACTGGTACAATAACAATAACAGAAGATATAATCACCAATTATTATTTTTGCGCGTTTCGTTGTTATTATAATTAGTTCTTCATATGTGGATCACTGACAATGAGAAGACTTCACATTGAAAAAATGCCACCATTTAATTTTAATTAGAAATGAGATATAGAAAAATGGTCTTCCTACTCGAATTATATAGAATTACAAACCCAGTTAAAATTTGAATAGTTTTTAGTTCTTAGAACAATTCCAACTATCGAACAGCCAATTTATAATTTGCGATATATTTGCGTCCTTAATTACACATTACAATAAATTTACATTCTGGCCTAACATAAAGTCATAATAATTGACATGAAAACATGTTTAGCAGACGTTGCACTTTAGATCACGATTCATTATGCTGGATGATGTCATCAAAACTTTTTGCTACATAACAGTGCGTGACCTAATGTTTGAAAAACGATAAAAATATCATATAGAATTGCAAAAAATTAGGTTTGCAATAATATCTGATAACAAAGACGACATTATTTCGGATACTAAGAAATATTTTTTTGTTTTTGTTTTGTGAAGTGCCTGAAGCAACAAAATTGAAAATTCCATCGAAATATGTATTTATTTATGATATAGTAACATTTTTGATTCGTGTGGCCATAAAAAACATCAAATTCGAAATATAGAGAATCGGATAGCTCTCAATTAACTAAACAACATTGTACTTTTTTGTCTCTGCTTAAAAAAAACTGATCTAAAATAAATTTCAACATTTTATTTAAAAGCAAATATCTGTATTTTTTTCCCAACTACTTCCAATTATTTTCGTAGGAAATAAAGCAACGAAAATGTCAATAAATAATTTAGATAAGAATTTCCTTGAACTTATGACGAAAGTCACCAACAATTTTTATGCAATCACGAGTCATCGACAAATTTGTGGTCAGATTGTTCAGCAGAAAAGTTTGTTTACTCTAGAAGAATAATGAACAATTTGTTTCTTTCTTAGTTTCTGGAACAAAATGTAACTTAATTCTGTAGGTCCATGAATAATCGTTATTTATTATTATTCGAATAAAATGAGACACAGGCCAAATATAAATAATGAAAGCAGTGCAATAAATATTATATTTGCTTCTCATAATTAATCAAAACAACAACCAACTTTCCATAAAAAATAACTTTTTCTAATCAAAATCCAAATGATTCGGAAAATTCTTCTATTATATTGATATGAAATAACCCAAGCATTCTAAAATGAATTATGGCAAATACAAAATGAACTTTATGATTTTCTGAAATTAAACTATCAGTGGAATAAAGTTTTATAACAATTTTATGAACTGTATGTATTTTATGTAAATGAACCAAAGGCAACCTTTAAAATTACTTTTACAGCAACTATCCAAGGTGCAACCTTATAGAATTCTCAATGTCAAACGAGTAATGATGACCCCGAATTGTATCAAGATGACAAAATAAAAGTTTCTTGTGTTAGGCCGAACGATTTAGCATTTACTACTACGAGCTAGTAATCTACGAAAATGTTATCTCCCGAGATAAGTATCCAATTTAGCGATGCCGTAACGCAATAGAATCAACATTATCCATTAAATAAGAGGTAGTAGACAATAAAAGTTACGTCGGCATTATGCAAATTACGTTGACTATTTGAATCAGCCATACAGTGAAAATTGTCGGTGCAAATTTAAATTATGATATGTACAGTCTGCAGTGCAAATATCAGCCAGCCGGGCCAGACATAAAACACAAATAAATGTATAACGTTTTATATCCGAGCGCGCGTATCGGCAATGTTGTCATTGGTGGGATGATGTCATGAATGTGTGCTATAAATACGAAAAATAAATTATGCTACATTTATGTAATTCTTTTTTTTTTCGCTTCGCGAAACCGACCAACCAGTCCAATCATCTCCTGCGAACCAGTTGAATGGCTTTCTACCGCATGAAATCAGCACATGGCGGACGAATCGAAATTGAATCGCGGTGTTCAATGCACAGGTTGGTTATTCAAGCAGGAAAGTAAAACCAACCAAACGCCAAATGGCGAACTGATGCAAAAAAGCGAAACCGCAAAAGAAGTGTTGCGATTTGAAAAACGAACCGATCACAATTTCCCAAGCTATTATTAGCATGCACCTCATAGTGCACAACAAAAATATCCACGTACTTTTGCAATTATAACTGTACACCCAACAAAAACAATGGTTGCATTAAATTGGCACTGGTAGGTTGCCAATTTATTTGCTTTTTTTTCTTTTAAGGAATAAGTTCTCCGGGAATTTGTTTTACTATAATAAAAAAACGGTAATTTTAATATTAAACAAGAATAAGTTAAAAAGAATGGCATTAAAAGTTATTTTAATCAACTCACAACAATATTCTCCAACCTTTAGGGCTGTAAATTGTCTCATCCATAGAACTTTGAATTTAATAATAATATTAATAATAATTAATACTAATAATAATATATTTTCTGGGAACTCTCAGAGGGCCATCGACATTTGAATTTATTTTCTCCATGTTTCTACCACAAATAATGATAAATTAATTAGAATATTTTAGAATCCCCAAAATAACTTAAATAATATGTTGACATTAAAAGTAAGCAAAATATAGTCTATTTTTTCCAAGTATTCAATGATATCCTAATGGAAAACCATAGCAAATTCAAAGGACAATTTGTAAACATTTGGAGAAATTGGCTGATTTAGAATTCTCTATTAGAGTAGCTACATAATTTATTATCAAACTGATAGAATTCTAATTAGTTAGCTTATTTAAATAGATAGTTAAATCATATTTGTTGGGCAATTTACTAAATTATTTTACATGAAGAGTTGAGAAGGTGGATTTTTGTTCCGAAAAAAATGTAATAATTAAAATCCCATTCCTTGCCAATGATGGAAGTTTTAAATAATTTAAATAAACAAAATTCTTTTTTCTGAATATTTTTCTGATATTAAGATATCAATTACATATTTTTGCAATTTGTACTATTTCCTTTGAAAAATAATGTCTACCATTCGAAATGTGTCTGAAATTATCTAGGACTGAACGAATTTGAAGTGAAAAGATGGAAGCACTTTGAAAACAATCAAAACTATCAATACATTTTAAAAACGACTTTTTCTCCCGAAAGTAACGAGATATATTTTTAGAACAGAGAAATGTATTCATTGCATATCAGCCCAAAAAGAAATTTTAAACAGAAACATTGTTAATTATTTATTCAGCTGTAAAAACGTACAAAGGCTGAGAAAGCAGGAAGTCAATCATTTTCATCAATCATTCAATCATGCATCCCTGATGTAAATACATTTTCGATAACATTTGAACAGGGGACATTTTCTCGATTTAAATTTAATAAAATTTTGCCATCAAAGATAAGGAAAAACTAAGATATTGATTTTTAAATAAATCGTAAATAAAGGGCCACTTTATTCTTCTATAAAGTTATTTCTCTCCTTCTTTATAGAAAGAAGAAAGAAACTATTAAACAAACTATCTATACCAACAATGCCAAACAATTAGCAGATAAAGCCAAATTTAACACTTTCCTTTGATTAAAATTGGTAGTTATGTTAAGTAAACATATTCAACAATACGGACTAGCACTTGTAAATACAATTTTAGTTTGGTAAACATCGACAGTTTATCTACAATTTCGAGCTTAAGTAAACAAAATGTAAGACGTACACGAGTAAAAAGACTACTGCGATACTGTCATCAGAGCAAATTCTTTCGCAAAAGGCGTGCATTGTGCGCATTTAAATTTTGATTACGATTGAATTGTACATGACGTTTCTGGGTTCGTTTTCTTGGACGCAAACCATATTCATATTTAACGCACATGTTCGCAGCGGTCGCCAATGGATCACAATGTAATTAATCTGTACTGGATAAAATGCTACCATCTGCTTAATTGCAGTTAAAGTCTTCTCACAAGTCATCATGGGTATCAGTGACATTTTCCATAGAATTCTAAGACGTTTATAATAAAATACAAAATATATGAAGATCTTTGCACTACTAAACTACTAATAAATAATTGATAAGTAAAGTTATTCCTTCTGATATTCTGTTTGATACATGAAGAAGGTAAAATACTGACATTTTTTCTTGTAAAAAAACAATTATTGCTTTAATACATATATTATAAAAAATGCATAAGAAATGAGTAACTAAAAGAAAAGCCTACATTCCGAATTTGAAATAATTCACAAAAGTAATTTGCTTTCTGGATATGCAATCAAAAATTAAAAGTATGGAAATAATCAATAGGCATATTATTGGGCTTCAACTGATAAGTAATCCTAACTATTTTTCCTCTTGAACATTCAATGCAAGCCTTTCCTAGAACACAGGCGTTGCCTGTGAAAACATGGGCAATATTCATACCATATAAAGATAACTGGTATTTCCGATGTATACAGAACCGCAAATCCTCATCATTAGAAAACTGCTCACAGACATTTTATAACGTCGATTCAGGCTGCGTTTAAAATAATCATCATAGAAATGAAACGTGCGCAAAATCGTAAAGCTTGATTGCTAATAAATGATTATTAAATATGAATTATCAACTGATATCATTAAGAAATATGACAAACTAAAAAGATACGTATTTATGTACACGCTTGACGATAAACTATCAGCAATCACAAAATATTCATTGGAAGTATGATTAACAATTTTAGCAATTAGCAATCAAGTAAAAAACGCGAATTATACTGATAGCATATCAAATATTATAAAACAAGCAATTTGTAATAAACTTGAATTTCTATCTAGAACATTCTCCTATTGCAAATATCAAAGATTTTAGTTTGTAGTTGTTGAGAGGTTCAAAATGAAGTGTGCATGATATTTCAACATTGAAATTCACATGTTACGTAAAAGCGTCAAAACACATTCAGTCACATTGTTTGCGACCGACCGAATGCATTTTGTTCAATGTCTATTTATACATTTATCGCATTAATTAATGAACGTTTCGAAGATCCTTGAGCGAGTCAATCGAACGACGTAAATACTCACATCAGCGAAGCATGTCTTATGTAAATTTCTATTGATCATAAACTTGATCGAACACCAAACCTCTCCTCGTTGATGATTCCAATCGAGTGGTGGGCAATTGAGAGCGTGCATACTTGGATAAATCCGCAGGTCGAGTGTGCGCTTGAATGAATGGCATCGTAGTTCAAGTGAAAACCACTAGAAACAGATGCAGTTTGCTGAATTCTTGCCCGCAGGATGCAAAAATATCTGCTTATGAATAAGAGCATTTTATACCGCCTGCAACTTTGTTGCTTAATGCTTGCCTATTCTTCCATTCACGTTCACACGGAAGACAAAAGACAATCCATTTGTTATTGTATAATCTTTTTAATTAGAGTCGAGGTTCCCACTTCCTGTAAGTCGTAGAATATAATTTTGCAAGCTCGGGTTCAATTTCTTAGCGCGTCCGGAATCTTCGGTCTCTCCAGGGTTTTTTAAATTCGTTATTGTCTGACATGACCAGTTCAAAAGTATCCAGAAGGTTGAATTGGATCCATTATTTTTCAATCCTATTTCTTTTTTACATGTAAGTTGTATGTTACATATTTAGTTACCGCAACGATTATCGCATTATAGGGTTAAATAGTCCCTTTTCAACTGTGGTTCCAGTGCCCTAGATAAATAATGGAAACTGAACTAGGAAGATGTTTCACTTCCAAAACGGCCCGAAATTGATTATCTGTGCATTGATTTTTTTGGAACACTGGGACATCAAAATATAGGTCAATAACAGAATTAATACAAAAATAAGATAATAAAAATACAAAACAAAAATTTCTGACCAAGTGGAATCAATTTCCTAATTTTAGATTCTTTGGAAAATAAATCAAATATAGTTTTCAGACATATTTTCAAAAATAGCTCCCGGTTTTCTACATCTTAAATATCTGCCATATTCCAATCAAGGAAATGCTTCTACTGATTTCATTCATCACGTCATTAACCTATTTTCAAATGATTTGTTTTGAAAACGCTTGGATTCACAACACGAATACGCAATGAAAACCAATCAACCTAAAATGAATATTCTGTAGGTGGACGTTATTGGATATATCTCTGTAAAGAGAAATTGACTGAACATTGTTTTCGAAATTTTTAGGTCAAGTTGCCCAGGAATATCAATACGGGCTTCCGTCCAACCATGCGCTTTTCTTCCAATCATACAATAACGTCGGAGTCGAATGAAAGTAATTTATCTCGATTGCAGATTTTACTGATTTGAACAGATCGAATTTGAGTGTTGTTGTTGCTATTAAGCATCTCATATTTTGAAATTCAATTTTCATAGTGAATAAACTGATTGTAAATAACAGCTTCGATACTAAAATTTCATTTTCTTCTATTCTTTCTTTTTCAGCTGCTCCAAATTTTTCAAGCTTCATTCATGTCGGTCACGTGTATTGTCACGGGAATAGAACGGTTCTGACTTTCTTCCTTTGCTGCAATCTTTTTAAAAGATACTCCACTTTTCTACTCAATGCTTTGTCCAAATTAATCATTCAAGAATCTAGGAAGATAAAATGTGGGTTAAAAATTCAGGATTATTTTTATTGCCTTCCTGGTAAGCAAACGAACGCCTTTATCCATTGATATTCTCTGGGCAACATCAATTTTTATTTGGTGAAAAATCCCGGCATTATTCAATTACGTTGAGTGCACTTTTCAAGCCCTCAATTTATCAACTCGCTATATATGTTACAGTTTCCATTTAAAAGTAGTGTTGTGATCAGTCAGCTGAGCAAAAACAGGAAACCGCCCAGGTAGCTTGAAAGCGGAAGTAATGCGAGGGCTACCTGTATAATTGCATCTGTATTATGACAGTAAAATTTTGAGTAGATTCGCAGCCAGCACTACGATGAAAATAGAATTTAAATTACAAATGAATTTGTGAGCAAACAACAGGAGCAACAAACAATTTCGTCCTAGATTGCAATGCCGTTCCATATAACATATTTTATGCATTTTGTCATTTCTCCAACTTCATTACTATTCGCTTTCAATAAACCTGGAATGACAGAAACTTAAATTACATTTGAATTGTATTTTTGAAAAAATTTGATACTCTGGTATGATCGTTGATTTCTGTCCGAGTATTTTCAACGCCAGCCTCCCAAATTAAATTCTTCCAAGTCATGATGCAACTTCGATTCTGTGACTTCCATGGTAGAATTCGCGGGCATAATTTTTGCATCCAAATGCAACGCTGAAAATCCATATTCCCGGGCGGATTATCCGTATGTAAATAATGTTCAGCTCCGCATACACGGTCGTTTTGCTCGAAACACGTTCGCAGCAATCGTAGGTGTTTTATATATAGAATGAGTGGCAATTACAAATGTTTTATGCACCTTTGCGTCGAGGATCTACGCTCGCTAGGGCACTCCGTCATTTTAAATAAATGAGAAGGGGCCTCGAAACGTCTACAAAAACGAGCAGTCGCCAGCACTGCAGCAGAAACTCTTCGTAGTTTCACAAAACGAAGATGTTGTTAAACACACGACGCGACATGAATGTCCTTCACAGCTGGGCGACTCCGCGGAAATCGAGGGCTCTCACCTGGAGGCAATTATTCTTCGCAAGTACAGAGCGGGCATACAAAGCGATTTTGTAAATATCCGGTAATGCTATAAGTATATCGATTAGAATCTGCTTTGGTGATATTCATGAGAGCACCGTCATCGGGCTGCAGATGATGGAGCGTACCTGTTTGTTCTGCCTGGGCAGCGTTTCCATATTAGTGCCATTGACGACCGGCGCCTTCTCCTGCGTGACACCCCCGTTGGCGGCATTGCCGTTGCCGAGCGCCATGGCAGCAGCGTCGGAATAGACCAACGCACCAGATGCGAATTGCTGGTGCAATTGCGAGCGGCCGCGGCACAGACGCGCGATTCAAAGCCGAGGGGGCACAATAATTATACCGATGATGAGGGTCTATAGCAGCGTCGCACTCGCCGACAATCAATGACCATCGTATCCTCTGGAATCCGCACTCAATTGAGATGAAATTTTAGCGCTGGTTGGGTGTCGAATTCGTACTTCTTCACTTGCCGCATCCGAGGAGAATAGTTGAAGCGGTTCAATCGGCGAAAATATCGAATGCACATTCAGTTCTATTGCGTACGCGCTCGCTGCAACAACGACCGATCTCCACACTGGTTCTACTCGATTCGACTGAATAAGCTGAATAATTCTAACTAATTTTACCCAAATGGGTGTCAAAGAACCGGTATGGTTAGCGACGCGACCGACTTTCGTTTGTCTTTTTTCAATACTAGCTGGCAGATTCTAGGCGTACGTCGACATTACGCTCTCATGTGCGCATGCGTTCTCTGAACGAGTTTTTGATCGATACTTGCGGCTGACACCAACAGATGTCAGCAGACTACACATTTTAAATTTGAATGAAATTATTTCAATTTTAGCAATACACTTTTCTGTTATTTCATATTATTTATGTTTGTCTATTGATAGTAGTTAATAATAGGGATATAGCAATGTATTTTTGGTCTCTATTCCAGGGTTAATAAATAAATGTAATAAAAAGCCTCTAAAATAATTTCGCTCATTTTCCGAATTGCGATTAAAAACAAACGATGTCATAATTGAAGAAATAAATGAGATGTAACTGGTTTCTGAAGATATTAATTAAGTTTAACACTAATTAATGCATGAAAAATTCGTAGAACTTTTGCACCTGTCAAATAGATATCACTACTTATAGATTACCAAATTATTAACAAATTAGCAACAATTTACCCAAATTTTAACTGCTACAATCCCAGGAATTGCAAATTTGTCCTAAAAATATCAATATTCTATGTCAAAAAGAAGATGATAATTGTATACTAGCGCCACATTTACAGCAATGGTTGTTAATTGTACTATTGTTATCGAAAAAATTTAATAATATGCAATAATAGGATCAAAGATGATCATAATTGAAGAAATAAATTAGATATAATTGGTTTCTGAAGATATAAATTAGGGTTTATACTAATTAATGCCTAAATAATTTGTAAAACTTTTGCACCTGTCAAATAGATATCACTATTTCTAGATTACCGAATTGTTAACAAATTAACAACAATTTACACAAATTCTTACAACTACTATCCCAGGCATTGTAATTTTGTCCCATAAACATTAATATTCTATGACAAAAAGAAGATGGCAATTGTACACCAGCGCCACTTTTACAGTTATGGTTGTTAATTGTACTAATATTATCGAGAAAATGTGATAATTTGCAATAATAAGAACAAAAATTTTCTTAATTGAAGAAATAAATGAGAAATAACTGGTTTCTCAAGATATAAATTAGGTTTAATACTAATTAATGCATGAAATCTTTAAATTTTCAAAAACTTTTGCACCTGTCAAATAGATATCACTACTTATTAATTACCAAATTGTTAAAAGATTAACAACAATTTATACTGATTCTTTTTGATTCAATCCCAGGCATTACAATTTTGTCCAAAAAGCATCAATATTCTCTGACAAAAAGGAGATGGTAATTGTACACTAGCGCCATTTTTACAGCTATGGTTGTTAATTGTACTACTTTTATCAAAAAAGTGATAATATGCAATAATAAAAGTTGTCATAATTATAGAAATAAATGAGATGTAACTAATTTCTGGATATATAAAGTAGGTTTACTACTAATTATTGCATGAATAGTTTGAAGAACTTTGGAACGTGTCAAATAGATATCACTATTTCCCGATTGGCAAATTGTTAAAAAATTAGCAACAAATTACCCTAATTATTACTGCAATAACCTTAGCAAATGCAATTTGTACCAGATTTTATTTGTACATTAGAAATTGACATAATGGTTTATATTCCAATTTTTTTTATATTGTTAATAACATTATACATGTTATTAAAGTTACTTAAACTTTAGAGCATGTGAGATTTTTCTATAAATTATGATAACAACTGTTTTCTACATTTCCAACGCGTGTACTCTTCCTACACGAAAAAAGGTACATATTTAGATAACTTTTGTTATAAGAAAACGTGAAATGTAATTGCTCTGTTTTTAAAAACTATGCTACAACATGGATTTTTTTGAATTTTTTCATTGGATTCAGTATGTATAATGTTGAAAAAAAAAATATATAGGCAACACAAAGTTTCCATCTTAATAAAACAACGCATGCATGAAATGAATTCCTTGTAAATTATACGATCGAATGTAAATTAATCAACAATAATATTTGTGACCTTCATTATTCTAGGTAGTCTGCAATACTTAATTAATCGCAAACAAAAATGTAGCGCTGTAAAACGGAATAAACTAATAATAGTTCTCATTAAATGGATGACAATTCCGGATTTCGATAAAAATATTATAATTGTATTGCTGAATAATGTGCATTGTCGTGACTTCGGTCTCATCAATCGCGGTAAATAAACACGATGACGGAAAAAAAGTTAATTCTAGCAAAAATCAAATAATAAAAAAGCAACAAATAAATTATACAAATTATCACCCAAAATTTCAGTTTCAAAGAGTATACAATGTGTAATTTATTGCAATGTTTGAATAATTATGCAAATTTGTAGACTTTATAAATATTATTCACGTATTTTTATGAAACGTTTACAAATTCTTAATTACAAAGATGGCCGGTAATTAAACAATTAAACAATTTTGCGTTATTTCTCAATAGGTATTAAATTTAATATTTCTTAATACGTTTAATATCATTTGGAAAGTGAAACTACAATTTTAAGATTTTTATTGGACATTTACTAGTAAAAACATACACACTAACAAAACGATAAAGCAAAATCTGTTTAGCCTTCAACAATTTCTAAGATTGTTGAACAGTTGAAAATATCTTTTTTCATTTCTTTTCCCCAGAAGACACACGAGAAAAGGATCTCGTTATGAACAGGCATGAAGTTCCCCAAATAAAGGTGGATATTTGTGAAATCTAGTTAGAAGTTCTTCAATATTTTGACGCCAAATGAAATTATTACTATTTTGCTTTTAACTTTTCTGTCCTGATTGCGCTGCATGTGCAAACTTACCATTTCCTTCTGGAATTCATTTGAACCATATCTTTACCTGCTGGCATTCGAAGTAAGTTGTAATTCAGGGAAGGCATAAAATTACAGTATGCATTCTAATCAGTATTGTTGTTGGAAGAACCATAAATGGTGGATTTATAATCCGCCTTCACACCATAGATTTGACCGAGAGCTTCGGTATGACTCTATTACTCGGGAGTCAAACTGCTGTAAATGCATCAGTAGGTAAATGAAGAATTGTAAATAAATCTCGAGGTATTAAACATGTCAAATTTAAGATAACCCCTAATTTACCTGTTTATTCAACAAACCAAAGAAGCAATAAAACATTCAAATATTTCTGCGTGAAGGAGTTATCCGCTCAACGGGTACAATTCAATTTCAGGATAAATCCAGAGTCAGCTTAACGCTTAGGGATTATGCAAAGTTAGACATATTTATTGCTTATTAATGCTTCTACTCCTTTTAGAGTGTCTTTAGAATTATAGACATCATATATAATTTTTTACGATATATTTTTCGGATTGATTGTGAAGCTGTTTACAATTATAATTAATAGAATTAAACAGATACAAAGATGAGAGAAACCCAGTTTTCTATTAATTAGTTCTGTTTATTTCTTAATAAATCTAAAAAGTGTAAAATTGCATTTCATTTGCTGCCCTTCGTTCATTGGTATTTTTTAGCGATTGTTTTGTAAGCAATTTATTTTTTTCCAAATTCATGATACGATATAAGCGATTTGATAAAAACTATAATATAGCAGTTCTTTTCTCAAATTAAAAATATAGTTGATGATTCAATCAACTTTTCCAGAAACTAATAATAAACATGGTGACACAGACATGATTTTAATTAATTTCGCTGGAAAATTGTGCCTTACAAACAAATAACAAAAGAGGCGTGGAGCATCAAATTAGATTAGACGTATACTGATGTCAATATGAGGTAAACGGAAGTCGGATTAGCAGGTTAACAATACCAATGGCTGTAATTTGCCACATTTTCCGTAGTTACATAATGATTAAGCGGAATAACAAACAATCACTGTCAGGGTTACGGCCAGCGCATCATCACTATAAATTATTTGATCAAAGGGAGTCCGAGCCAGTACACCTAATTCACTTTCATTTGAATCAATCGCCTTGCAAGTAAAACGCAAAAACTCCACAATGTTGAAGTTCGTCTGCGTATTGAGTCTTCTCGTCCTCACGTTTGGATATTCGGATGCTGTAAGAGTTCAGTTCATATCCAAATTAAGAAAATAATAACTTTTATTTATTGTTTCTTCGATAGGCGCCGCATTCGCCGAAAAGCATTCTGGATATGTCGCAGGCCGAATTGATGCATAAATTCGAACAATTCATCCAGGAAGATAAACAAGCGGCCGCAATTCGACAATCGTACGAACAGGAATTGCACGAGCACAAATTGCGCAAACGACAGGCGGATGAAATGGACCAGATGGATGGGGATCAGGATACAGACGTTCAGAAGGCTGAAGGATTTTTGGATCGTGCTGCAAAATTCGTTCTGGAATTAGTGCAGAGATTTCTTAAGTGGATTAATACGGAATAGTATAAAAACGGCTGTTATTGGTTTCATTACTGGATAAATAATTGGATTAAGATGTTGATTTATGAATAAAATTAAAAATTGAAATAATGTTTTTATCTTTACCTATACCCTTTATTTGACGAACAAAGTCACTCATTAAAAATGCAAAAAACAGTCATATCAGTTGCCATATTCTTTTCTTTCCCTCTCCTTAGGCTGTATTCATTAAATTATTTATAATATTTATATCTATATTCCAATATTAACTTAGTTATAATATAATAAACTACATAACATTTTTGCAATTTGGAAAATGATGTGTTAAATGTAGTCATATCTAAAATATATGATGGTGCACAGAATTCGTTGGTTTTTGTCCAGACCTCTAAATCAACATAAAAAGCTATAATAACCCGAATAATTATACCCTTGCAAATTAAAGTAATAGTCAACATCCCAATATTACATGCGAATTTGACCAATAATAGCAAATAATAGTGATTAGAGGAATGGGAGTAACAATGCATGTTTTTTTTTCTGCGTGTGCATATAAATATCCTACACAGAATTTAACCTTGCTTCATTACAAACTTATTCGTTAATCCGTTCGGACTATACTCAATGTATACATCAGTGTAACAGCGTTTTATACAACGTATTTGCAAGTGTAGTGACATAAAATATTAAAAAGATGAAGAGCATATTTTTTATATTATTGCAAGCATTGATTCTTGTTCATATTAACGCAGATGAATGCAGGCCATCCGAAATTGTGCAGTACGAAGAGTCCTGTTTTGAGGATCATTCCGGATTCATTGAAAGAGTGCAGCAAAAAGCAACGAGCTTTTTTGAATCGGCCAAGAAGAAGCTAGGAATTAGTACTGAAGATGAACAGCCCGATCGTAAACCAAAGAAAGTAAGTTCAAATAAGAATACATAAATTAATATTACAAATAATATTCATTTAATTTAGTGCGGTTACTATCAATGTATATTGAAAAAAATGCACATTGATAATCAACATGGTTTGCCTGATATGAACGAACTCAAACAAAGATACGCAAAGGATTTAGCATCCGATGTTGAAAACATGCACGAATGTTTTGCCATGCCAGAAAATGTTGAAGGTAATAAAATATAGATGAATAAATTAAATTAGTTGCTAAGGATTGTTTTGGTTTAGAAATGATGGAAGCCCAGGAAGATACTGTTGCACGAATTAACACAGATTCTTCGACAGTTACAGTTAAACAAGGTATAGTATAATTTATTTATGCTCTTAATTATCGTAAAAATATGGAACTTCTTCAATTGCCTGATGATGAACTAAATGACATTGGCAACTTTTATGATACAATACAAAAAATTGAAGTTTTCGCGTAATTTTATGCACAGCAAGTAATACATGTTCTTGAATTGTTAAATGACCTACTAACAAATACGTCTACCATTGCAGCGCGAGAGACGATGAACGAGATATTATGCGAAATCAACGCGCAGGTTTACAGATGTTTAAGCTTAATTGCAAACAAGGACACCAAGGTAATTTTACATAGTAAATGTAAAATATATAATTATTATTATTACATAATCTATTTCTGTTTCAGTGTCCCCTATTTGTATTTCCATAAGAAGAATATTTTTTCACTGACGTTTTATAAAGATATTATGTAAATCAACTCAATAAAACACAATGTTTTATCTTTTTTCCTTCAACCCCTGCACTTCAGGCTGTCTCAGCTATCAGCTATCATAACCACCCCCTTTATCTTCTCCATTTTTCAAAATTTCTTCATGATCTTTGATACACTTGTATATGTATATTAATCTCTTGTTTTTAAATATTCATTCCAAAAAAACAAAAGAAATATGAACCAAAGCTGTTTTTTTTAAATGGAACACATCATATTTCTTTATGCCATAATTTGATTCACAGTAATGTAAACCAATTTGATGTACTTTCTGTTTACAAATTCTGAAAAATATAATAAATTCTTACTGGTAATCTCTCCAATTTATTTTATTTATGTAACTTACTTGTAGTATCAAACCTTTATAGATTATATCAGCGTTTCGAAGCTATTAGAGCTTTATTTTCATTTACTTTCCTGCCACCCACATCAGTAGGGTTGCGCGCTCCTAATTTCCAGGTATCGGGAGTTATCACCTTTCCTAGCTTCTTTTCACATTTCTCACAAACCATTCTTTTTCCTTATTTATTTACAGGGGTAATAAATAAATCAAACGTTTATTTGAGGTTATGTTTTTGTTTTCTTTGCAGTTGTGCAGCAAAAATTTGGTTGTCTGTTTGGTTGCCTACATTAACCAATCAATATGGCGGGAGTAAAGTGCTGCTTTATTCTCTGGTTTGAAACTAGGCTAAGTGAAGTTTAGGTGTTTAATACTAGGTATCTCTAGTAGTTTACAAAACGCATAAATTTTACGCATAAATTTAAAGTTAATTGACAATAATCAGTTAAACTGATAAATAAAAATTAAGTTTACTTTGTATATAATTCGGGAAAAAGTTATGCCAGAACGAATGACCATGCATTACCACAAAGTGTGTATCATCACTAATCATCCACGATAATATGCATCTTAGATTTCAAAGACTATTTTCAATCAAACATATTAAAAATCATGTATAAGTTATATATTTTCATAAAATCAAATGTTATTCAATTTTGAATGATAAATGTAGTCCTGATTGCTGGCGCCCTCCGTGACCATTCTTAGTATTAAAATGTAATGTGCAGTTACGAGTGACCTTGAAGTGCTCCAAGCATGATTTATTCAGATATCTAATTGGAAAGCTTCTAAAAGTTTTGAAAAGTTTTGAAAATGTGTTATGAATTTGTTTTCGCTTCATTTCAGAATTTTCCTTTTAGATTTTCCAACAGTTGTTCACACTTGCCCTGCTGTTCACCCTCATATAGAAGTCAGCAAAACCGAGCGAGAACTCGCTGAGATCAGTTGAGTGCAAGTGCTGCATTGAAACAGTTGATTCATAGCTATTAACGGAGAAGATAACTAGCTACTTTCAGAGCATGGTATTAATAATTGATAATTTTGTGGAACCATACTAATTAATATCAGAGGAATTTTTCATGGAGCTATCATTCAGTACTGAAATCATACATACAATTTGTTCTTAGGTAAGATTCATGAATTTTCAATGAATATTGGTAATCTTGAAGTCCTAAACAATACAATGAAGCCACCCAAGATGATTAACAACACTAACTCAATTTAATTCATACAATTTTAGGACAACCTGAAGGTGTGTGGTATTTGTATCAATACTACAGAATGGGAAACGATTTTGCGGTTACTTCTTCTACATTTTTCATATCAGTTATGAAATGTAAGAAAACACGATCATCCGGCTCTTTAGCATTTTCGCGAAGAGTATAACAAATATCTTCTAGTTGTACAATCTACAGTATTACGTTATTTCGCAATTGATCTCTGAAAATTATGGATTTAATACTCAACATTTTAGACATCGCCGAATATTGTTTACTAAAAGAATTCTGTAACCTGAAAGCCTTCAGGGAACATCAAAACTGCTCCAGGTTTCCTGCCATTGAGGATATTATTTTATTTATCAACGGTATGCCTAATAAGATTGAGTTTGGGGTTTGATATGTACTTCAAGTACATGTTGTTAATAATGTTGGACTTCATCTACTTCTCAGCAAGTAATAAAAGTGGTAGAATTTGGATACCTGGTTCAACGAATTTTGCTACAAATTCTAAAAAGTATGAACAGTCAGAAAATAACTTATTGGAATTCATGTAATAACATTTTCAGATTTGGGCGAATTTAAAATTTAATTTGATAATAGGACCAGAAGGGCACATCATCAATCATTACTAGCAACTAATATCACAAGTTCATCCATAGCAATTTGGCACCTAACACTCATTCGAGATGTTATAAAGAAGTCTTTGGATGAAACGCGCCTGAGACCTGCAGTATCTGTAGCTGTAGCTGCAGCAGCTGAACCTTGAAATTTCGCCGACAAAACCAACGATGATATATCAAATGATTTGCCGGAAATACAACAATAATGGGTAAATAGAAGTTATAAAAATTTAAGAGAAGAACGCTAATTGGAATCGTTTAGATTCATATGAGTATACGATTTGTAGGATGTAGAATCAAGTAAACAATGTCTGTAATTTTAGGTCAGTTTTCGAACTTGCGCTGAGAAGAAATAACTAGGAAAGATCGTCAATTTCATTCCGGAAATTATAAAGGTATGGGGTAATAAATCCAGTCACACATCAGTCACACTTTCAGAAGGAAATTACAAGGTATGCATAGGCAATAAGGCAATAAAATTGTAATTTATTATTCTAGTTATGGAAGATGGAATCTAATGGGATACATTGTACTCTGACTAAAGAAGTAAAACTGGAGATCATCATGTTTTCTCTCTTTCGTCGCGACAAGTTGATGAAGGGGATCACAGGTGAAAGCTTGTCTGGTTGAAATACAACTGCAGAAATAACAATGGGCAAATGCTTTGTTCGCTACCCTCAGACGAAAACAAGTTACAATGAATTCATTATAAAATCAGTCTGGCTGCGCACCTGATTCAGCATTGGCTTGCATATTCTCACTTGGCAACAAAATTATGAACATACAGATTTATGCACTCAACTATAGAACAAAAAAATGGCCAGACATTGTGAATGTCGCGGGATACCTTAATAATTGTTAAATAGAAAACATTCAGCTGTTCAATAATTTGAGATGCAAAATGTGAGCAATGTTCCCTCTAATTTTTTCGCTGACTGTACACTTGAGAAATTTGGTGTGCAAGAATGTTAAATCATTCCGAAATTTTGCATTAACTGTGAAAGATCGGAGAGGGAGAGTGGATCTATATTATGCAAAGTATAAAATATTTGGGCAACACCTGCAATGCAATTGCACATTTGCAACCTTAGAGGGAACATTGACTGTGAAGCATTCAAAAAGATTGGAAGCTGTTCGCACAAAATTGATTCTTTGTGTAGATTGAATAAGCGTTCTGTTGAATTATTATGGCTTGCCGAAGAACCTCAAACGCTTGCACTCAAAAACTTTATGTAAACTATTACACCCCCAAAAGAGTAGGCAGATATGTATTCCGTAGGATATCTTAACAATTCCTTATTTAACGTGCATGTTGAAAATGTAAAAATATTACAGTTGCCAACTTTAAGCAAAATTTTGATATTATATATTTGAATCAAATAGACACTTGATATTTATGTCGTATTAACAACAGATTCTGCATTTCAAAAGATATGTGTAATAATTATGGTATGCAGGTGCATTGAGGACATGTTCCATCCAAATGCTACATTTCAATTTGTCGTTCAAACGCAAGCTAACAACAGAAGGGAAAAAGGATTCTGGCAAAACTAAAAATGATTCATAGAATACATAAAAATCGTATAGGATTTTGGGAGAATTATTGGATGGCCAAATGAATAGAAAGTTATAATAAGTATCAAATCTCTTGATTTGGATTATGTTATAGGATTAGGATTATGTTATGGGCAAGCAGGCAGAGATATTTGTTTTACTATAAACTGCAGAATGCAAAATGTTGTTGCAAATTCGCTTATATTTTTTTGTAAACTAATTGTTAATTGACAAAATTAATTCTAAATGTTATGTATATTGGTGCTCATGTGCTCACTTCAAATGTGTTATGAATGCTTTTATGGACTATCAGTTTTTTCGTAATAAAATTTAATACAATAATCAGGAGAATGCATAATGATATCAAGTAAATTACATAAAATATTTGAAATTAAAAATTGGTATTAAACAACCAATTCATATCATCGTAGCATATTTCCCCCAGAACACTGGGGGCGCGCATGCGCCATAAAGCTTTTTCGTAATGCGCATGCCTCGTCCTTTCTTCCTCCACTCCTCATCGTGTTGCGTCCCTTCATCGTTAGCCTACCCGCTTACTTGTTCAGACGTGCTCCGAGCGCTCCTGAATTTCCGAACCTTAGATGAACGCAGAAATTATTGCTGATTATTTTGTAAGTGCTCCCATTTCTTATTTGCGCGTGCAATAAGCGACCCACCATAAAATCTTGCCGCCCCCATTCGATTTTCGGCAGAAATGCTGAATTTTCTGCTGCGTAATGGTAACCGCCATNTCTAAACTTGTAGGCATGATAGGCTAAAACCAATGGTACCATGCGATTCTCTGAGATTTTGCGCGTCTTTTGATTGCGGTCCATAGCCCCGGCAATATGTATTTTTGTGCGCAAATTTCCAATTTTCAGCCCTCGTCTGTGTGACGAGTGAATGTGTGTGTGTGAGCGCGGACGCTCCAGGTAGTACCGACCTACCTACCACCCGCTTAATTGACAGGTTGGGAATTGGAAGCTGCTAAGGATAGTGTTGACCAATATCCATCGTTGCCGACTACCATTATAAGCAAGCCCCCTTTGGGATGATGTACATGATATCCTGAAAAAAGTCAAAAACGAGCACACGGAATATTC
>JARJDZ010003341.1:0-13537 GCA_030264555.1 Aleochara sp. GC000083
AACGCGTGTTCGAAGATGGTGCAAGTGTTGAAATATTACAAGTCTATTTATGGATCTTGATTGATACTTTTAGAATTAAACAATATTCATATTTTAGTCCTATCCAATAAAGGATAATGTCAAAATAGTCGAAACAGTTGATGGAAACGTTAAATTTTTATGTTTAGAAATTTTATCAATGAGTTACAAAATGTTAATATTCCAGAATTTTTCGAAGCTTCATTAGTTTTCTCTAGAAATTCATCGATTAACAAATTGTTTTGTTGATAAACTTTTATTGAAAGTTTTTGAAATTTATGAAGAGAGAATTGAGAAACATCCTAAATAAAAAATAAGGATAATTTTTCCTGAGAAATTAATTTCATAAAGCTGAAAAAAATAAATAAATCAGTGATTTGAACTGCCAAAAATTATATTAAAACCGAAATTTTCTCTACCTTTTTCTTTACTTTAAAAAAGACAATAATTTCTACATTATTATATCCTAATTTTTGGCAAATTCTGCATTCAAAAGGATGCAATTTTTAATAGTTCTTATTATCCTTAAAATCTTCAATATTTTATTTCTACTTAATAAACTTCACTGACTTAAATTTATATATTAACTTAGTTGTTAGAAATTTATATTTGTTAATAGAATTCTATGATTAATCCTTTTTAAACTTATCCATAACTTTTCTTGGAGAAATTTAACATCTGTGACATTTATGACATTTAGGTCCTTAATTTTTTGTACCAAACATTTATAGCAAATAAAATGCAAAAAACTCACCAGATACCGGCACTTTGTATAAAACGTTGTTGTTCAACAAGAACAATATAATGGTACCATGTATGATGCCTTACCTAGAAGAGATAAAACAGAAATCAAAACACATACATTTTACGATTAGAAATTTCAAACAAAACCATTTGCGATATGATACATGTGTACCCAGAATCCGAAAATGACTATGCTTCATGAAAATATGCACGGATCTCAAACAATTGACTTTGGCTGGACTCGACCGGACTGGGAAATGGGATGGTCTCGGACGCTTGAATATTAAAATATCCATATGAAAAGCGCCGACATCTGCGAGGAAAGGCCGCCCATAAATTCCCATCACTTCTGCGAACGAGTATGTTAATTTGCCTTTTATTTCGCGCAGGGCTCTTTCATTTCCCCGTTCGTTCGCGTACCCGACAAGCGATAACATTCACGTACGTACGATGTGCGTTATCCAGGAAAAAGTATTCGAGGAGAAGTTTATTCGCAAAAAAATACGTATACTGTGTACGCGAAATGTCGAGAGCACGTGTTGTACTCCATGTTTTCCACGTTTTGCACGTTTAGTGAATGAGGAAAATTTGTTTCGAGTTGCAAATCTTTAAATTGAAAATGTTTGTGTTTCAGAAAGTTTATATTTTTCAGAAAAAAAGTGACAGGATATGACAGATTTGCCATTGGTTCTTGTTTTTTGCAAAATGTAATATTTTATCTTACTAGAGAATTTAAAATTTTAATTTCGGAAAAAAAAATTATCTCAAATTTGATAACAAATTTTTTTACAACATTATTAAGAAAGACTTTATCTTATTTTTATTTATTAGTGAATGTTAATAACTGATGAAAATTGCAGTCCATGAAGAACTTTAATGCAAGGACAATTAAATTTCCATCTGGTAATTCTTCAAGGATTTAACCAAGCAAAAAAATATAAACATTTCATACGAACTCATATTCATGCCTGGAAATCATTTGTAATTCAATAAACCTGAATGGCATTGCATGCAAAAACGCAATGAGAGTGAGAACAGTTCAATTAAAACATTCGAATTCGCACTCGCTACAACCATACTAGAAAAAAGAAGAAAGAAAAATTACAGCAACGTAAACGTCGTATAAGGCTCCATTTAATACGATATGCGAATGAATTATGCATAATACCATCGGCTGATTCTTGTTATTTATTTTTTAATTCCGGGATCGCAAACGCATAACGTGCGCGCGCAACCAAACACACACACACGATCCTGCTGATTATCAATGGAAATGCAAATTAACCCGGCCCAGGATTTTAATTAGAGAAGAAACTTTAGAGCCTGCTTGCTATTCATGTTTATAAATTACATATCAAATTTCTATTTTCATTCAGATAGCATCCAACTTAACAAGTTTTAATTGCAATTACTGCGTTTACATCTCGCATGCCACATGCAATTAGGTGCTCGTTTGTTGCTGACGCGGAAAGAATCGCTCGAACAACAATGCCCATCAATATGTTTATTAATGTTGTTTCCTGTTTGTTCGTGCGATCAATTCGAATTCCAATTTCGGAGCAGCAATATATTTGGAATTAAAAATTGAACTGGTTGCATTGAAACAATTCATTGGGTTATCGAAAATTAATTGATCACGTAATGAAAATTTCGAGTGGGCCAAAAAATTTGGATTGGACTACTTTTGTTAGTTGGCATTTTGCAAATGGACGGGATTTTTCCAGGAGAAAATTTACATATTTTACACGGAATTGTTAATCCAGGCAATTGTTAATCTGGTAAGTGCTTGTTAGTGCACTAAAAATGTATGTACTTTATTTTTTTGCACTAGATTCGCATGTGAATATTTTATTTACTTTTTTGTGAGTTCTATTATGGGTGCAAAAAATTTTGTTTATTTTTCCATTAAAAAAAAAAATAAAAACTAACAGTAATATTTGTACCATATTCTTCAGTATTTGTTCATATTAAATTTGATTGAATTAAATGTTATCAAAACTTAAAATTTGTGATAATTAGAAATTTCAGAATAAAATTAATTTTAATAACCGAATTTCCATTAGATTCAAACTTTTGATTGTGACATTTGACAAAATTTAATTACACAATAATTAATTAATGAATATTAATTGATATAGTTGAAAGCAGCATTGATTCAACAAATACATATAATTTATTAATAAAAAAGCCAATTTTCTGTTATCTGAAATAATACATTTATCTTTCAATTTTTGATTAATTTAATAAATAATTGACATGTTCAATCTTCACACATAAATTATTGTAAAACTTCACGAATTTTTTTATCTTATAAAAACACTAACTTTTTTTGCTATATTGAATATAAATTTGCGTTGGATTAATGTCTAAAACCAGTTTGTTATACTATAAACAAATCGGTATAACATTTACAACTTGCTAGTAAACTGGATTATTAAAACGATCAGAAATGTACACAAAAGAGTTAGTTGCTATCAAAACAAACAACAAATTCACTTTTGAATACAAATTCAGGTTTCTAACTTGTTTGTAACTGAGTTTAAATAATACAGGTAATTTTTCAATAATGATTTCAAGTCGAATCAAGAATTAAAATTAAGCAAAAACAACCTACTAAATTATTGTTAGGAAATCATTTCGCAATTAGTTCAATCATTGCATTAATCGTATGAATCTACATAGTATGAATGTCATTCGAATTTGTCGTAATGTAATTATTTGAATGCGTGGGTTTCGTTCTTGTAGATTACCATGAATATAAATATATATCTATATATGAATTAATTGGGTTCTGTTTCAGGAAAATCTTGATTTGAAGGACAAATAAGTATTGACAAACACACGTTAATAAAGGTATCATTAATTAGTATTGAAAGTTTATGAATATTTTATTGAAATTTACTGCAATTAATTTCTATTTCAAAGAAATAATATGTGATAATTTATTTTTGATTTCTATAGTTAGAATTTTCTCTAATTAAAATATAGAATATTTCTTCATTTATGGAAGTAGATAATTTTCTTTAACAAAAAATTAAACACTGATAAAAATACTAAAGCAAAACGATTTAAGGATAAATTTTAAGGATAAAATGTAATACTTCTTATCAAATAAAGTGCAAAACTTTGATCACTAATTGATAAACTAATCGGATATCAATGAAACAACATACACAAAAAATTGTCTACTAATTATTCAGTTATAATACATTAAATTTCAATAATCTCAAATTTGAAGTCATTTTTGAATAAATAATCTATTAAAAGACTAAAAAATGTGATGTCTATTAAATAATTGAACAGATGTCAATAAAACAAATCAAAATTGTGTTTTAAATTCAAATTCAGTGAAATTCACAAAAAATATTGCTAATTAATTATGCAATAAAAATACACCCAATTATCTTCAAAAATTTTAAATTTTATGATGATTTTTGAATAATTTTAGAATATCCATCAATGATTATAAAAAATAAAATGCGTTCTTTTTCGAATTAAACAAAAACCAACAAAATTGTTGATTTTCTTTGGATAAATTTTCCAATTTTGACAATTCTTAAAATATTAATTATTTTTTATATACAACTCCATAAACTCTTATTACAATCTCTTTGATGTTATTAAATCTTTCTCTAGTAAATCGTGGGTGATGCGATGCTCTGACTACGTCCATTTAAAAGAATTTACCCGTTTTTCTTTCGCCTTCTTTTTTGCTTATAAATTCAATGTGCATTGCAAATGAGCGCTTGAATATATTGCACTTTTTTCCTCCACATGCTCTCATACGCAAACGATGTTTTTGCAGGGTGTATTCAGGCATTCGGTGGAAGGTTTACAAAAAAAGAGTGAAGAAAAAACGAAAAGAAGCCGAAAGGTATGAGAGATGTAGGCTGAAAATCTGGTGTTAAGCTGGAAGATTTGCTTACTCTCGTTGTTGTAGATGCGAACGCGTGTGGAATAAAATTGCACGTGGATGAGTTTTCGTGCTGTCATGATTGATTTACTTTTAATATCTTCGTATACACTGCGACGATGCTGGTGGCGTTATATTTATCTTTTTTTTTTTCGGTTTGGTTTATTTGGGATGCCAATATGATAGGTTTTTCTAGAAAGGCGTTTAAAGATGAAAAAATTTAATCTTATTTGGGGATATAAATTATTTTGCAGAAGGATTTGACATCGATCATCTACAAAATGATCAATGTAAATTTTTAAACATTATTGAAATATTCGAAGGATTATTGGAAATGAATAATTTTTTAAAATGAAATTTGAAAAAAAACCAAATGAAAATTCAAAGTATTGACTAGTAATTTTTGAATTTGAATTTCTTCAAATTTCTTTCTAAAATTTCTGACATGAAATTTTGGTTCTAAAATGTTATAAATTTATTTTCATGGAGTTCATGTATTTTTATCAATAAGAGATCAGAAATATAAATATCTTTGATAAGTTAATTTCAAAAAACAAGGTTGAAATGAAAAGAAAATTCCAGAGAATTACAAGAAATTTTTGAATTTGTAATTTCATTAAATAAATTTCAACATTAAACTAAATTTTGATTCTTCAAATACTAATAATATCTTTTTAAATACCTACTTCATATATTTTTATCACATGAAGATCAGAAAAATGAATATTTTTGATACATTTGTTTTCATTTATAAAAAAATCAAAGGGTTGAGATGGAAATAAAAATTTTAGCATTTTTTTTATTTATAATTTTATAAATTTCTTAAGCTTTCAATAATGAAATAAATTTTAATTCTTCAAATACTGTTAATTTCTTTTTAGATACTTCATATGTTTTGTCACATTGAGATCAAAAGATGAATATCTTTAATAGATTTGCACATTTGCAAAAACTTAAAGAGTTGAGATGGAAAGAAAACTAATTATTTTTGAATTTGTATTTTTTACAAATAAACTTCTTAAAATACTTGACATTAAACTGAATTTGCTTCTGAAAATACCACAAATTTCCCGAAATAATTGTTGTCTTTTTATCGTCAATTTTGTCAATCTTCAAAAAATGAGGGGTTAAGATGGAAACATACCTAATATTTGAATTTATAATTTCAGATCTAGAAATTTCTGATATTAAAAAATTGAATTTAGATTCTGAAAATACTATGAATTTCTTTTTATGAAATTCTTTTCATCACTTGAAAATCAGAAAAATTAATATTTTTGATTCATTATTCATCTACTAGTTTATTCGTCTCAAAGAAAATCAAAGATTTGGAATTTCTTAAATTTTGTACCAAATCTTCTGCGGTAATTAAAAAAAAATTTAATGACAATATTATCTCTTAAAATTTCAGTGCCAAATTTATCCATTAGTTTTTAAATTTGCATTTTTCATTATCGAATCATAATCTTTATTATTTATTGAAATTACAAAAATTATATGGGAAATATAAATTCCTATTGTATTTTCTTTGAGAAATTGTAAAGAAGCAATAATTTGTCAAGAAGAAAAATTGTTCTTCGTAGACTTTATTTGATAAGAAAATGAAACTGAAATATTGAAAATATCCTTAAAACTTTTTACTCATTGAAATCCTTATTGAAACAACAAACAAACTTCATGAATTCAGGATAGTGAATAAAATAACTGGATTAAATAAATACAATTTCAGGGAATTCTATATCCAGGAAAATGGGATAGTTATCCAGGGATGAATAATACATCATGTCAGCACAATGGATGCAAAGCTCAACTACTTTAGTATCTATTTTAGTAAATTCCCAGAAAGTCTAAATACACCAAACATACACCAACATTTTCCATGAAAAGTCACATACATTAATGCATGCGTTATCCTGTCTATCAAATAGAAATATCCAGGAATTTCAGATATAAAAAGAATTTAAATATTGAATTCATTTAACCAATAATTTTTGTGCAAAAATTTATTATCGCCATTTGATTGAATATTTTGAACAGCAGACTCAAAATAGTTGATAGATTTGATAAATAACATTTTCAGGAATTTTCTATATTGATTGTATACATCACCAAATGGCATTTTCATTACACAACATTCAATTGAAGAAATACCACCAAATAACTATTAATTTCGCGAAAGGATCGTGGAAAATGCCGCCCAACAAATTCCATGTTGCATTCTGAATTTCTCTCTTCTACCTTTTCGTTTTCGCTTCGTTGCTCATCCCGCAAACAAATTTGGTTTACAAATCGACGCAGTTTGTAATATCACAAACGGCACTTATTGAAGCGTGCGATAAATGGCAGCGAGTTATTAATAATTAATTTCATTCGCGATAATGGACCGTGTTCGCGGAACTTTTCGCACGCGAAATGCATTCAGTTCGGACGCGGACTGGAAACTGGGAAATCAAAATTTAATTGTGGGAAAAGTTGGCCCACGGATCGTGAACCATACCGGATGGATTTAAATAATGCACGACGTACAAGTTCATAATGGCCGCGAATCGCCATTGTTGAATACCACCTTTTTTGCGAAAGTTGCATAAACGCCAACGAAGAAGTCAGTTTTTCTGATCTGGTAAAAAGTCTGGGGGAAATCAATATTTCAAACGGACAATGAAGATCCATAAAATTGACAGGACGGAATTAAACGCGTAAATCAACTGCTTGAAAGGCGCAAGAAGCAAACAAAAAAGCGAACGATGGCGACAAAAAGCGCTGTTTATGGACGGCGATTTCATTATCTCTCTTTCTCTGACGCCCCCGAAATTTACATAATGACACCAATAAACATACATTTTCGAGTGGTCCACCGTCCTCGATGTCAAGCGTAAAATTACGATTTTCCACGTTTACCTTCAGTCCTCGAGTTTCGAGGATGGAAAACATGGAATCTGATGCGGTGCTTACCTGAAACAATAGAAAATACAATTAATGGGTGTATGCAACAACAACGAAGCCAGAAGAAAGACAACGAACGAGATTTATCTACGCACATAAATAATATTGTGTAATATTTTCACCGGTCAGAAAATACCAAAAATTTTATAGTCGCACTATGTATAATTTATATCACCAAATTTATTTGTTGAAACCATCAAAATTTTATATTTGAATAATATGTAAAATATCTTCAATTGTCAAACTAAAATTCAATTAATATTTCAGATAAATATTACTTAAAATGGAAAATCATTCCTTGGAATCAACAAAATAAGTACATTTTCAGAACTTTTGTTCTTTAAACATCATTTTTTTTATATGTAATTTTCAATCTCATTATTTTTATCCATTTTATCCAATGATGTTAAAATTTTATGGAATTGACTTTATATACTTCACAAAAACAATCAAAACTCTGACTTACAAATCAAAACGAGTGCAAAATAACTCCAAAATTTAATGCTACCATAAATTCGACATATAATACACACGTGTGATATTAATACCAGAAAAGGTTAACTTTTTGGACAACAAGATTGTAGCATTTGATTGATCACTTCTTCACGAATTTCGCTTTTGATTGTTGTAACTAAACGAACGGATTGTTAATACGGGTTAAACAATATAAGAGAAAGCATTGATTCAATCTGTGATGATATATGATATGTAATTTTATTGCAAAATTGTTCTAGAACTTTAATCATAAATAACACCTGGAAGTTGTTAGTTTATATTGTTATATATGAAGCTTAGTTATCAATATTTCTTTCCTTTATTGGAGATCAACATTTTATATCACCAATAAATCATTTTTCGGAAGTAAAAAATGTGAATTTGTCGATTTTTTGTTATATATTTCTGTAGAATATATTGATATTTTTCGAAGATATTCTTCTTTTTAATGAAAACTTATTCACTGATTCCATTGATCCATAAAACTATACAAACTCTGGTAAATTCAAGTAAATTTACACATTTTCAGAGTTACAAACTCAAAATGGCGGTTGTTTTCGGTAATTGCTAATGGCACATGGTAAACACATAAAGTACGCAAGCTATACAACAAGAAAAATGGAGGAAGTAGATGAGCTTCATGATGCGCTTCACATCATTTCGTTGCTCGTAAGATGTCGCTATCGTCAATCGGGCGACCGAGCAAGCCCGAGCTTAAACGTGAGCCAGTGACGCATGCGCAATGCTTGAAAATCTAGGGTTTCCACCCTTGGAATGTTGGTACTAGTGTCGTACACCCTAAAAATCAAACGGTTGCATGTGCCAATTATCTTCCGGTGAGGCTATCAACCACAATCCAATTTACACCCGTGCATTCTGCATGTCAGTCTGAGATAACTCATCGATCAACAACGTTGGACCTTACGACAACCCCAAATTACAATTTCAAGCACCCATCATTATCAACAAGTAAGTACGACTTCTTCATATTTTGCATTGTTTGCATCATATCTGTCATATTCACCGGTAATAAAGTAATTAAGTGTCATCCATTAAATTCATCAATTTCTCTGTTTAGTGTTTTTCGAAACCGAATACGTTGAGGATTGCAGTCTTCCGGTGTTGACACCGAAGAGACGCTTCGAGGAAACCGTCGATGACAACGCGCACGATGATTACACGTCAATGGTTGATCTACCGGATACGAAACGCATGAAGATGTTCGCGGATCACTCAATGTCTTTGAATAAGACCAACTTCGTGCATCGGCCCAAATTGGGCGACTCCATGGATGAATTAGGTCAAAATGATTTGATCTTGTCGTTGTCCCCCATCATCAACGATATGGACCTCGCGCACTATGATAGGGATTACAAAAATGCGTATGCGTTGTCCGCACTTGAAGAATCGTCCCGACTACCATTCGAAGACGTGCTTGATTTCTTACATGAAGAAAATGAGGTTGAAACTCAGGAAGAGACGACAGAAATAAAGGAAGAAGAACCCAAGGAGAGCAAGGAGATGGCCAAAGTTTACATTCCAAATGATTTGGTGTTTCCAGAAGATGCGAAAGTTGATTTCGAAAATGACAAACCATTCATAAACGCCATGGAAATTTGTTGTCTATGAAGATCAACTCCATGTAGACGATTCCTGCTGTGATATTGTCTGACTTTGATTGCATTTTGTAACTATTGTTACATCATATAGTATTAATTAGCTTTCTAGAAATTAAGTTTTAGATTTGTACTTTTCAATATTTAACATTTTATTAATTCATTAATTTGTATCACATATAAATTTAAATGTATTGTCATTCTCTTTTCTAAATATATACCATTAAAATTTCTTAGTACCTAAATATCTACTTACTAAATCATTCCTCAATTTTCCAGCCAAATTTCTTTGACTTACGAAAACTTTCAATTAATGAGTTGTTGATGAAGAAGCATTTATTTCAATTTCTTTGAAATTTTTTGACCTTCAACACAAAATAAATTAACCTTTTAAGTAGATATAAATTTCCGATTACCCTTGTAACGGAACTATAATAATTGGCTCTTTTGTTGATTACATGTACCTTCATGTGAAGTGCACAGTAAAAATATATTAGAATATTCGTAATTGTCTCCAAAAAAATTAAACGGTAATCTTTATAATAGGAAAATTGTAATATTAGTGGATGCGATGAGTCACTAACTGGGGCATATTTAAGGAGGACGCAAATAAATTATGACATTATTTGCAAGATACAAGTGAAACCATGTTGATCGGATTAAGTATTATTTTACCAATCGTTTTAAACAGATTCCTTCCGGATACAAAAAGCTTATGTATCATACACAATGTTGATAGAGTCGAGTCAGATGTGGATATGTTTTTGAATATATCCACGCCAATCACCATAGTTTCAACGAGAAACTCTACTTATAAATTAATAGAAAATTGTATAATAAATGGCAGTGATTACATTTTTTTGGCTTTCGGTTTAAACTGTCAGTTCTACTACTTTTGCAAGGTTATAAAAGAATTTTGGTAGCAAAAAACCAGAAAGTAATCATAGTAAGAAATGAATTGAACAACGACTTGCCCATTAAATTTCCCTTTACTGATCGTATGTTGATTATTGTTGTATCATCTTATGATGAACCAGCGAAATTCTACTTACACTATTTCACGAAAGGTACCATTCGTTTAGTGGGTCTTCTGAACATGAAAAACGCAAATTTAGACATATGGGCAGATATATTTCCGAAAAAAGCTAATATGCTCGGTATGAAAATGAACGTTTTTACCGGTGTCACTATGGATAAACATTTTTTCTATTCATCGGAACTTCACTTCAAACAGTTTGAAGCATTCGGAAGATTTTATAATTATAGTGTTCAACTCGTTTCTGACATACGTAGAATGGAGTACGCATTTACCTTTGGTATTGCATATTAAAATCGCTGAATGAATATTTAAGTCATGTTAAAATCTGTTTTAGCAAGTTTGAATATGCAAAAGCAGTTACAGAATTTTTCATATCAGGTGTTCCTATTTGCAGAGGAAACCATGGTTTTGGTGGTACCACAACCAGAGTAAATCGTACCCAGTAAAGAGATAAGACGAGATTGTGAACTCTAAACATTTTCTTCGTCTATTCCCCCTGTCTGGTTTTCTCGTGGGGGTTTTCCTTTCTTCTTCCAGGGTAACATTGATACCCGGTTTATCATAGATACCGTTGTTAGTCGAAATGTCATCTCGTCTTATCTTTTTCCAGTGTTATAAAACCAAAAATGATTTGGTTGAATTTCAGATTGGATGAGAATGTTCTTATGAATTTTGTTGATGTTCTTCATGTATCCATATGGCTGCTAACATTTAGTACATTTCTTATGATACGAGTTGTCTTCTATATTCGTGAGACAGTTGGCAAATTCGAGGAGGCTTCAAATCTATTTGTCAATAATTTGGAAGTATTTGGTTTAATTTTTAACCAACCTTTACAACACGCACGTAACGATAACAAATCGCGAATCATATATCTTTTGGCTCTAATTATGATGATCTACTTTTCGACAATATATTCATCTGGTATCATACGAGCACTTGTTCTTCCACGGTAAATGGGATTATTTTAATTCTCTTCGCATGCACTTCATATTTTTGCAGGTACGTGAAGAACTGGCAAACAATTGATGAAGTGGTCAACGACAAATCGATGTATTTATATCATCCCGCTGATCCAGTTTTGTATGAAGATGCTCCTTTCCTGACATCAGTAGTGGTATTAATACATAATTATACATAATTATCCAACAGACAATTAATTAAAAGATATTTTAGACAGCTTTGTCCTTTAATCATATGAAAGGTGTCTTGTTATTATGGTCGGTTGGAATTAGCCTTTCTTTTATTCGATTTGGAATCGAAGTTCTGACTGCTAAATATGAACATTATTTTTGGATGCACGTATGATTGGTTAAGTTTTTTTACAGGTTTATGAAAAAATGTATTCTGTATTTTAGAAATAGTTGAATTTCGAACAAATTCAACAACATTTTGAAGGTTGATGCACTTTTAAGCTTGAGATTCAATGACTAAATTATTCCCACTTGTAATGTGAGTGTATTTAATAAAAAATCAATTACTAAATAATTTTATAGACATCAAATTCAGTTCTCTCCTCCAAACTTTGATTTTATCATCCTAATATTTGGCGATAATTTAACAACAATAATCATCCGAATCAAATAGATAATTACATTATTTATATTTCTGACATATTCGACTTTAAACAATGATCAAATGACAACCATTTACTAAATTTATAAAATGTTGACTAATTACTAAAAAAGTTTCTGGTTTTTGCGATTTGCACATTATTATTATCTGTAATTTGAATTGTTACAACATTATTTCGTACTTTGCTTCTAATTTACAACAAATATATAAAAGAAAAATAATAGGAGTTTTGATATAAATTTTTCAGTACAATACTTTATGATAATAAAATAGGACAAGATGAAACATATTCCAAAATTTGAAAATAGTACCACAATAATATTTAACAGGTATAGAAAAATTGAACCCTAATTAACAGGTCTGAACCTGTACTTCAGGGGGTAGGGTGATTTAAGGTTCATCATGTGTGGGGGAAGATAATTTGCGAAAAAAGGTATAAAAGTGGGATTACTGGAAATTTGAAATTAGTTACACGATCACTGCTTGTGAGCAACACCAAGTCTATATATCAATCAAGAGTTAATATATCTGCAATTAATTACCAAGTAAGTACCATTAACTAATTACAACTGAAAATAACATAGCAATTTGTTTTGTTGTGTTGGCATTTTTTCTTAATTATTTGATACAACAATTTATTAATTGAAACTTTTAATTACAGATCAACCAAAAATGGCTTCCTATGAAGATTTCATGAACTACTGCAAGGTTAACAGTTCACCATCGAAGAAGAGACCCATCGAGGACGACTCCGAAGACGAATCCTTCAACGAAATCGTCCAAGGTGCCAAGCGCCAAAAGCAATCCATCCAAGAAAATGAAGATGTATCATTGAATGACGATACATTGCCACCACACCATGGTAATCTCAGCATCTCTTCTCAAAGAGGTGAGGAAATCGACGCTCTTCTTCTGGATGACACCGTTCCACTGAATCTCAGCCACGAAGAAGATTCAAACGACGAAGAAATAGCTAGATATGCTGAAGCCAACGACGAAGAAATCGCTCATGGCATTGCAGCCTGGGAGATGTTGCATGAAGATGATTCCGTGGAGGAAGACGATGAAGTTGTTGAAGTTCAGAATGTTACGTCTGATGATTCTGGAATGGGCGAATCTCTGAACGAAACCGAGTACACGATAGAACGTGAAGATAACAACACATCGGAAGATGAAGCTTTCGGTGATGATGAA
>JARJDZ010003343.1:0-16686 GCA_030264555.1 Aleochara sp. GC000083
TTATAATTTTCCGTTCGTTTCTTTTGTGCCCGTTCCTTTCGCACCGACGCGCGACGTTCGAATAGAATGTGAAAATGACAGAGGGCTGAAATTAAAAAGTCACTAATTACTATTCACCGTTCCGCCCGTGTCGCCATTGATCGCGAACGCGCATTAATTAGCAAACTTATTTGCGGTGCAATCGGCCCGCCCACATATTGACTGGCTGCAAACAATTCCTCCGGCAAGGAATGCATGTCAAGAAGCGGGCCAGCCACATCGAAACCCCAATTCGACAAACGAACACGCGTGTGGAAATGAAATCCAAATTGAAATCAATCCGGATATAAACCGCATATTTATCTACAGCATCGAACGCGCCCCAATACGAACGCTACGGGTTCACGTGTCGGTATTCCTGTGCATTCCCGTATTTCCGCACGGCCAAACCATCTAACAACCGAATAATGGGGATGATTCGATTTTTGACTGATGGCAGCTGCACGCTCAATGATTCGGACAGGTTGAATTCGACTCACGAATATTCATTCGATCTGGATGTCGCTTCGATTTTTTCGACAATAAAAATATACATTCGGCCACAAATACGAATGTGGACAACGTTAATTGTGCTCATAACTAATGCATGCCATAATTGAAATAAATGATGGTTGGATTTATTTTATTCAATGGCTGACAACAATTTCAAAATCAATTAGGGTAGAAAATTTTCGAAATTCAATACGTTTCTATTTCTGGTTGACGTTTTGACATTATGCAAGATCTACATTTTAGCAAACTTAGTTTACGCCAAATCAACAAATGAAATGTAAACGAAACTAAAAGAAGTTAAGGATGGAAAACTTTTAAGCAAATCTTGAGTATTGAATTATTGACATGCATATTCAATATACGATTGAATTTAAAGTTGTGCAAAAATATGAAGATATAAAATTCTCCATTTGTAATTGAAATTGTTTAATGATTACGTTGTTATCTTCAAAATCGTATCAATAATTCACACAAATATAAATATCATATTTATATATCTTGTTTAAATATTCATATGTTACCAATCGGTAATAAATTAATTTATGTTCATCTACTCCAGTATATTTTATGAAACTCTAAATGGAAGACACTGCAACTGTTGGTTTATTGATTTTTTTAAATATCAATTTATTACTTAAATTTAAAGAATTGATTTTATTTTACATTATGTAATCAGATATTTACTATGTGGTTACTAGTGACTAAAATTAAATATTATCCACATTTTTAATAAGTGACGTATTTTATTCTTATGTCAAAGAAGAGTTTCATAACTTCCATGTGTAATTTATCATTTCTTATTCATTCTACCAATAATTCTACCAATTTTTCTCTGGTTTAATAAAACGTCTGAGAAATACCATGATAAACTCGAGAAATTTGTATACCACTCGTTAATAATTTTGATTTTTCTAACATTGATATTATAATCAATTATCAGTTCTGTACAAAATAATTTTTTTCTTATTTGAGACATTTATCACTTATTAGATATTTAATAATGTCTAGTAATAGAATTTAAACGATTAGATAATTATATCTAGATATATTTTAGAGTTGTTTGCAGTACAATTTTTAAGTTTTATATTTCAATATGTAGTTTACTATTACAAGCAGATAATACAATTATATCAGTTTTCCAAACTATTGCTCCAAGAAATATATAGTTAAATAAAGAAAGGCTAAGGAAACCAAAAACAGAAATAACTATAAAACAATTTTAAATAAATATAGTTGGTATTAAAATATTTTTTAATATTACTGGTTGATAATATCTCAAATTATATTTTAATTATAATTTAATAAATATCAAAGTTAATTTTATAAAAAGTTTCATGAAAAGTTTCTGTTTTCAATGTTTAATTTTTTTGAAAGTATGCAATTATTAAAGTTAAAAATTTTTTTACCTAAATTATAACAAATTCGAAAATAACCTGTCTACTTTGAGTTGATATCTAATCGCATAATTATTTAATTAACTAATTTAATTCACAAATTTTATGGCTTAACATAATTTTACCATTAGCTGGATTTATTGTTAACACTAATTTCTCTAATTTGACGAGATTCATTTCTGGAATGGAAAATTAAACCTTAATTCATCTGGTAACAGCTAATTTTATTTCCTTTATAGAACATAATCACATCCGTTTTACACACGTACAATAAATTATGTCATCCACACACATGTACCATAAATAAAACCATTGAAAATTTGCGATGAAATTACCTATAAAAATAGAACACATTAGAAAGGTGTTCTAATTACATATGCCTGCAAATGCATTGCTTATTTAATGGCATGTTCAATTACTTCATTTATAGAGCTCGCTCGCAAATTTTAATTCCTTTCCACCGGCCAACAGCGCATCAAAACAAAAAGCGCGCTTTACTTTTAGTTTATTAGTTTGCGAATGTAAAAGTTTCGGAAATAAAGCACGTCGGATGCAGTATTATGGTAGTTCAACTGGAGCGCATGTTCCTTACATTGCGGAAGGTTTTATGAGTGGTGCACACGATGCAATCAGAGTGATAAAACCGCCCCCGCACCTGTATGTACTTAGCATACTTTGCACTTCGTATATTTGTACTTTAAATATGCGAGTAGTGCGAATAGTCTCCATGGTGTGTACGAAGAACGAACAGTTATGCGCATTTACATTTATTAACTGGTAGAAGTCGGTACACAGAGTAGTGCCAGCAGTTATGAATGCGCACGAGTGCGCAGAAATATTATTATTACACGTGTATTGCGCGCTCGTAGATTACTAGCATGTGTTTGCGTTTTAAATTTCAGCTCGACGCATGAGATATTGCAAATGGCAGTTGGCGCACTTCTGTTCGCCAAAGTTCTTATGTTCTTTGCATATGCAATATGCTCGCATGAAGAGTACACGCAACTATAGTCTATCCTATCTCATAACAACTCTAACTATGATATAGTGGTTCAGGAAAAATCGGTTTGCAATTGTCTGGATCTTAGTTCGAACGTAGAAACTAAGTTGGAAAAAGGATCTTTCTAATATATCATATACAATAAAATTTGCAATCCAGCCAAGTCTTAGTTATACATAGAGCTAATTTTCATTTTTTGTGTATTTACAATAATTATCTATAATATTCTATAAAATCCAATTACATTGAACAGGCTGCTTGATTTGCAAGGAATTTGCAAGGAATACATTAACAAGAGATATTTTGATAAAATTAAGCTCAGATGCTTTCTGTTAAGTTAATAACGTGGTGTTAAAGTTTTGTAAAGTGAATGCTAAGTAGTATTTACTCTACACTTCAAAATGTGATTCTGGACTGATCTGATGAAGTTTCTTTTCAGTTTCAGTTTTAAGTTCCGCTTCATGACTCTTTAGCTGAGAACTATTAACCTGTAGATTGCAAATAAATTTGAAGACATATTTTGGTTTCAAATCGATGACCTGACCAGGTGCAATTTATGAATTATACATATAGGAAATTTAAAATTTGACAACTTTGCAAAAATTTGTGTATATTTGACTATATGTCTAAAAAATTAGGAAAAGTCGTGTTTACAATATCGACACTATTTATTGAAAGACTAAGTTTTTAAAAAGTTGAAAAGACATAAATTTTTAGAAGAGTCCTGGTTCAGCATTATTCGAATTGTAAATTATCTATAACTATACAAATTGCAACTTAGAAAACATCAATTCAACTTTAGAAAAGAAGAAATATAATTCAAATTTCTTAATGAAATCTAAAAAGTACCATATGAATTTAAATTTTTGGAAATCTAACAGGAAACGTCATTTTTAATTCAAAGAGCAATTCATTTAATAAGTTGATTTAACATGAACCAGTTATCATTACCTAATTTACATATCCAAAAATGGAAATATGATTTAACAAAATGGCACTAATCTGATTTGAATTCTTATTCAAAACACTGAGCTGAATATTATGGAGATTCATGTGAGTGAGTAGGAAGGTAACCCAAAATTAAATATAGTCAGATATTTTGTTAAATTGAAGAATTTTTAATTGCAAAAAAGCAATAAGAAAATTTCGTTTAAATAAACCAAAAATATGTTGGAGATTAATATAAGAGAATAGAAAAATATCCTTGATAAATTGATAATAACCTGAAAATACTTTGCTTTACAATTCGCCTCAATTGTAATTCAAAAAGGAACAATTAAATTTCAGAAAAGAAGAAATGAAGAAAAACTGAACAAAGGATAGCGCTTTTCTGATCTGCATTTGAACTTTTCTGAATTCCATTCGATGTATTTTCAATTACGTTTGACTAATCTGAAATACATTTAATCGTCTCTGATATTAAACTTACGTTTTCTAATCTCAATTGCATTTTATATTTTCCGAATCACTATTGAAAAACGTGTCAATTCATTACGAGACAGTTTCCACTGTATAGCAGTGAATGCGCCAACTATTGAAACGAAAACTAAATTTTAATTAATATAACCCATGCATCGCGTTCGCCACAGGGTCTGTTTCTAGGCCATCTCTCGTTTTATTTAATTAAACGTGATGAACAAGTTTTTCCAACTCGGTTAGGCGACTCGGGTTTCCGTCCGCTTGTTACAGAAACCATGCAGCGCGCGGCAATTTTCCCCGAATTCAGCAGAAAATTAGCATAGGAAATCTAAACCCGAATGGGGTATATGTATGTGTTCGGGGCGGAATCGCGTCGGAAAAAATCCGACATGTATTTTATTATCTATAAGTGGCTGAAACGCTCAACGATGCGCACGCGCCCGGGCAAATTGATGCCGTGATTTTGTTTTTCCATCTTTTCGGCGCTCGCCTCGAGCACGCTGGAAGGGTGGGCGTTGTTGGGGACGCTCGGGCGAAAGTAAATCCTTCGCATCGGAGCAAAAAATTGCTCTTATAAAAGATCAAGGGATAAAACAAGAATGGTGCACCCCGGACTCGGCGTGGTAAATCGCGGAAAGTTTGGTGGATGCGCCGGGCAAATCGGTTCCTTCATAATGGTATATGGGCCGTTGTAGATTTCAGCCGCGCTGGCAGAAAAAAAATATGGAAAAATCGCACGTATTTGTTATGATTCCTCGTATGAATAAGCGCACTAGTATTTGCGAAAGGGTCCCGGATGTTAAAGGGCAAGAAACAGGAGTGGATGAGATCGACGTGTAATAATTTGAAAATCCCATTATGTCTTGTTGTTTGATGGATTACGTGTGCAATAAATGTAACGAGATGTGTTGTATATTGCCTGCAGAGTGTATTGGGGGCTACTGCTGAGCAGCCAGTTGAAAAATATGGAGTGAACAGGCGAATTTATGAAAGGAAACAAACTTTCCATCATCCTCATAATGACCTTTACGTTTCTGGAATAATAATGTAGTCAGGTGCAATAAATACGGGAAAAGGATTTCCTAATTATCCTTTAACATGCATTGTGGGAACATCAGAAGGAAGGTGATTTCCAATTTCCAATACTCATCCAGTATTTCTAGTGGCATCATGCTGATACAATTGTTAAATAAATGTTTCTTTCTTTTAGATTTTTTGTATATGAGAAATTATTTCATATTTGCTATAACTCATCTTGACATCATTAGTTTTCAAGTTAACTTGTTTATTGGATAAATCACAATATAATTTAAAAAAAAAATGCCAATTTCCATAGAAAGTTTCAACTAGCAATAAACCTTATATTTCCATTTCGCATAAACGTAAATTTCTATATAAATTAAATTAAATTACTATACTGAGCTACTAAAATACTATTTTCGGCTTTATCACACAATTACAATTTATAATTATGAGATGTTCACTTTTTTTAGATATCCTACACGTTTTCGAATGTAATAAAGAAAATATAAAAAGAACTTCAGATAGGTAAATTGCAATTAAGCGAACAGCAAATGTATTGATAATTCAGTTTCCAAAAATAGTATTTCTCATATTTTACTACAGATTTTGTCTTCAATTTATAAAAGTACTTCAGAAAGTATAAAATGTACTTCAGATTATTAAAACATATTTAAAAGAGCAGCAAACATTTAATTCATATTTGATAGGTATAATTGAGAATACATCAAATGAAATTCAGAAAAGTTCAAATGGAAATTAGATTAATACCACTTTTGGTTAAATAAACTTCAGTGTTTGGATTGACATTTTTAAATAACAGTAATTATCGCTTAATTAAAAATATTACTTAAATTATGTTAATCGATGAATTCCGAATTACATGTAATGCTTTCTGAATTTGAAATGACAATTTCTGAATTAGATTTCATGAATCGAATTACAGCAGTGGTAGTTTACATTTATCCTTTTGTGAAATGTATGCTTTCTGATTTACAATACAATGTTTTAGTGTCAATTTGCAATAGTCATATACAATCAATAACTATCCTTACATTTTGTTATAAATATTTCCGGAACAAATTTTTGGTATGTTCAATAACAACCAAAGAAATCAGCAAATATAACGATAATTATACTTGTAACTCTTAAACAAATTCAATAATAAAATGATTCAAACTCATTACCAACTGTAGTTCTGTCATCATTGCAATGAAAAAGTTAGCTTAATAGAATCTCTTCAGACCATTAACTTGATTTTACGACTGTTTAATGACTTATCATCCAGATTGAATTAATCTTCCGGGAGAGCAGCAATTCGCACATCATTATGCAATTACAATTTAACCCATTTTCCTCCTGGATAATTATCATCATTAATGCGCGAGTAAACGCGTGTAAATTCAAAATACTATTAAAAGTTTCCCATTGAAGAAAAAAACTTTTCCTTTTTTCCCCATTCGCCATTATAACTTGGCGCAATCAAAAGCGCAGCGTCGAGAGGCCGTGGAAAATGATTAAAGCCCCCTCTTCCTCAAAGCATTATGCCAAATATCAAGTTCCACTCGTGAAGAAGGTGGATAAAATCGTCAAATCTGCCGCGCGTACAATGAAAGCTTTTCAGAGTCGGATGCGCCACGAATTATCCATTATGTGGATCGCGAGGGAAGTTCAAGCGTCGAAGACAATATCTTCGCGAAACATTGAAAACAACACAATGCGACAAAGACAAGAGGTGAATATTGCGTGGAGGATGAATTCAAATGGTCTCTGCGTATTAGCCGTAATAACTCTTGTAGCATTCCATGGTGTAGGAGGCGGTGGAGTGGGAGGAGGAAGAAGATGGCGGAGGCGGCATGAAATCGTCATCATCATCGGAAAATTATTGCGTATAAATCCGATAATGCGATCGGCGGGACTGCTCCCTCACGCTGCTGATGCTGATGGGATGCGCGCAATCAGACGGGAAGATCGTCGGCCGCAATCCAGACAAATGACTAGCGATCATGGATCCATTCATCAAGCGTGCTGCGCATTTCCGGTTACATGTTACATGTGGAAACGACCGACACGCTTCTATCACATACGAACATTGAAACGTATGTTGCTGACATTGTTACAGAAGTTTTCAGGCAAAAATTGCGAAACAAAGAGATAAAGTTAAATAAATATTCGAGATTTTGGGATTTAGATTTAGACTTTAGTTTTGGTCTAAAATAGGATTCTAATTTGCCAAAGTTTGTTTCAGATCCTTGTATTTTATTTGGTTACCAAAATATTTATTGCCTATTGAAGGTTTATATTTGCAACGTATAAAACATGTTCTCTAAGTTATAATTTTGCTATGATGTTATTAAGATAACATTTTCGACATTTTTATAACTTAATAATCTTTAATTAAACAAAATTATTTCTAATTTTGACCATTCTTAATTGTAATCTGAGTAATTGACCTCAAAATTTGGGTTGCAAAAAATTCATGTTGTCAATTTCTTAAATAATTCGTTAAAATAAAATCTCAATTCTCTACAAATTGAATAAATTTGTAGTTGAAAATACATACTAATGTAAAATTGTAGCCGTTTGAGGTTAATAAAATTCAATTTTTATTAATTTAATAGGTGACCAATATTTATTATTACGTACGCTCCGTTCATTACTTTAAAAGTTTTCAAGTAATAAATGTGAAACAAGATTTTGAGATTTTGAAATTAAGATTTCATTTTTGAACTCAAATAGGACTCAAATTTAGCAAGTCTTCTTCAAATCCTTTTATTTTGCTGCTTGGTTAAAGTAATACATTACATTATTTTTAATATTTCTCTTAAGTGATTTGTAAAATATCAGTTTCAATTTTTCAGTAATTTATTTATTATTATGTAAATAAAATCCAAATAGGTATCCTGAGTAAGGAGGTGAATATCTGTCTCCAAATTTTAGTTACCAAAGCAAATTTTCAGTTTGTATTTTCAAGATCTTTGACTGTTTGAAATACATGAAATTGTCCAGAAATTGAATGAATTTGGGATTGAAAATGTAGCCAGTTAAAACTGATTGAATTTAGACCTTATAAAAAAGTGCATTTTTTAATATCATTGATGGTACAAGTATTTATTATTACCAGGAATACCTGAAAATGACTCAGTGACTGAAGAATTATGGTAGCATCAGTTGTGTAGTAATCAGTTGTGAAATTTATAATAATAATAATAATTATTATTATTATTTTTACTATCAGTTAAGTTTATGGATGATTGCAAGTATTTATTACTTTCAAAGATACTTCTAAATGATTTAGTTACATGATAATTGAAGTAACATCATTATATAAGGACTGTAATAACAATTGAAAATGAAGCTATGGGCTTTGTCCTTGATTTTGAAAAAAAATATACATGGTGAAAAACATTTCAGTCTAAAATTTATCATCTAAGACAATACCATAAGAAATTGATTAAATCCTGCGAAAAAGGGAAAAGATAACCCTCACTTGATATAAAATTTCTGTATTTTTGATGTATATTTTGAAATCAAAAATATAAACTTTTGTAATGAAATGCTTATATATAACATTATAATTGTAGATTAGCATACCAATAAAAATTCAATGAAAAATTCCGTAAAATTTAGTCAAGTTAATTTAGCGAATCTTGACTGGCCTATAATCAATTTTTTTCAACAATTATTTCCCAGATTTTTTCTAAATATGTTGCTAAAAATTTCGGAAAACGTCAGAAATTTAGTCATCATTACTGCATCAGAAAACCTATAGACTTTGAAAAATGTATCTAAGAGGCAGTTTCATGATGGTATCTTTTGAACTGACTTCTGCCATACACATCGCTAACACTGCCGTCACCCTGTTTGTCTTTAGCACCAAGCAAACGACGCACGCGATTTACCCTGCCACTCGCAGGATAATAGAAAAGATACGGTTTTAAACTGAAGGATGAGCGGACACGGCCGCACGTGTGCACACGCGTACACAATGCGGCGATGGCGTTGGCGGCGGCGAAACCGGAAACAGCCCTCTGTATGTGATCCGCAGTGCGCAAATAACGCCCCAAGGTAAACAGGCCATACAAAGCCGTCATGAATCATGGCGAGCGTCGCGAGGCGCAAATTTAAAGGGCTCATTTGCGAAATTATAAGCTTTTTCCGAAACTTATTACATTTCATTAGAATGCCTCGACACAATGCCGTGGACCCGGGGGATTTACGCGTGTTAAATATTGTTATTTGAAGGCATAAAGGAGCTGGGGAAAATGAGGGAAATCATGCTCAAAGCGGCCAAGTTACAGGTTGCAGACGAGATGTTGGATGGCGATAAGTGGCCCAATACCGATTCGTGCCTTGTTTCATTTAGGTCGATCCGTGAAAAACTACTTTTCTTTCTGGGCTGCTTGCTGTTTTCCATTCGATACAACAAGAAGTCGCGTTTGTCCAGGCTTGTAATCGTAGGCAGTTACATATAATTTCATGTAAGTGCGCAAAAAGTATAAATCCAAGCTTTCCGCAAACGAGCATGAAAACATGCATGATATACAATGCTTCGGCTAAAAGAGATAACAAAGGAAATTTCTAATTAGGGAAAAATTCCTTTAATTCCACGAAACAAATTATAAAGTATAATAAATTTAATTAAAATTAATTCAAACGACCTTTCTTTGAAAATGAACACACAAATTAGTGAAAACGAAAATGTATTAATTATTATATAATTCTAAACAAAGTCACGTATGTATTACATATAATCTTACATGGGTATATAATGCTTTTTTTTTGGTTTCATGTGACAAAATTCGAATATTATTATACAAATAATTCAAAGAACTTTAATCTACAAAAGACAAATTAATTCATTAAATTTCACGTCTAATTAAGTTACTTTATATGTTTCGAAATTGGATAGCAAAAAGGTCATAATAAAAATTTAAAAGTTCTACTATCAACATTCGAAATTCTACACTTGAAAATTTCAGAACATTTTTGAGTTTTCCAGTATACTTTACCTAAATTAATCCGATACGATAAAATTAAATTAATTGTTAATTTTATTGAAATAAAATGTTATTATAAACTCCAGAAATGTGTGTATCATATATAAAGAAATTGATATTTTCCACACATAACATCTGATAAAAGCTTATAACGTGATTTCAATGTAATAAAAAGATCTACTTTTACAAACAAAGAATTTTATTAAAACTTTTGATTACAATTGGCAATATATTACTCGTAAACATATCCACAATACGTGACAACAGACCGAAATCATTAATTAACATGTAATTAATTCTACATTCTTCAACATTTCCCCTTTTTCTTCTTCTGAAGTTCCCTTGTTTCTATGCCCCAATTTTCTATTCTAACGTTCTCCGGTTTAGGGAGTCCTTCCACGTTTCTTTATCCTCCTGAGGATCTTGTACAACATTCTTCTCTTGTCGTTTATATGCCTAAGCATTAATTGGTTCCTATTTGCACCCCTGTGTTATTGTTGCGTGTACGTTTCAGTTTCAGCTATTTCTGTTGTTGCTATTCAAGATATTAGAGAAATAATTTGTTTTCGGAGATCTAAGGAAGGATCTGAGATATTCCTCTTTGTGTATTAATTACTTAATTGTTACTTTTACTGCAATTACTCATCATTGGATTCTATATTTCACTTGTGAATTATTAACTACTTGTTCTGAAAATCTATGATGTCAGATTATTTAATAACTACGAGAAATGCATTATTACAAATGAGTGGAAAATATGCATTATAACTGCAACAATACACTTAAAATTAGTGTATAAATAATAATAATATATAATTAGTGTATAATGACTTTTTGGATACGTTTGATAAACGAGATCTTAACTTCCAGAAAAAGATATTTTGAAAAAACAAAAATCCAAAATTGTTATGATATCACATTTCTCAAGTTATATATTAAATGTCTTCAGTAAATCATCAACTTGACTTGGCGAGAAAAGAGGACTTGACCTTCATAATCCAAAATATTTATAATCAGCTATTAATTTTCGAGTATTCATTTAATCACAAGTGAATAAAAAGTAATTTTTTCTCAATAGTTATTTTATTTGTGAATAATTAAATTCCGTTCCCTTGTAAGATATCGCATTTAATCGAATTTTTCTCCTTTTAACTGAAAAAAATGAAATCCTTAAAATCGTAGTCAAGTCAAATTTTCTATATTAGAGTTAGGATAGGGCTTATTTAAGAGAAACGTAATTACTTTTGAAATTCAACCCATTTCATAAATTCAACCCCCGTCATTTTTCTCACCTTTAATTACCATCCGAAATATAAATACAGTGATATTCTCCGTACGCGCAATCAGCGCCATTATACGAGGTGGGTGTTGAACGCGCACACAAAAATGTTTTATTATCACATTTAGATGCAATTAACTAAAACGTGCGAGCAAATCCGAATCACACACGTGCGGTAATCAACGGCGAAACCGACGCCAGCAAACTGTTAATCTATTATCGTGTTAATTACGAGCCGAAAAAAGCGCCATAAATTCAAATTAAAACACTTTTTAAACGCGTCCGTTTGCCGGAACAATAATGAATGCAAATACGTACGGAAGTGTGCGCGCAAAGCATTTAAATAAATTCCAATCAGCGTCGGACACTTTAGGCAAATAACAATATACGAGTTCGGCGCACAATGAGCGAAACGCAGTGAAAGATCTGCGCTGAAGCGTGCGAAACGAGGCGTTTTTCACAATTACACACCCCCGCACTAATATTATTCCAATGCAAAGCGAACGAACGTCGTCGACGTCTTCCGGGCACTCTAGCGAAGCCCACTTTTCTTCAATTCCCCGTTATGACCCTTCTTTCTTGTTTAGTTTTTACGCCACTTTGCCTCGACGTGCACCCAGCACCCACTCGTACTTTGTAATGCAATTTTCGTTTAATTTTCCCGGCTCTTAGTTTAACTAATTTGCGCTCAAGTAGACACGTTTGTAGAAATAATGTCTTGTGTTGGCAGTCGTCGAGGAAGAAGGTTGTTTGTATCCTGGGCGCTTGCTGGAGATGGTTCAGTTGAGGATAACCATGGCTCAAGAGGATACAGAAGGAGTTTCAACTTCTGCATATCCATTGGTCGCCATTTTAATTTATATGACTAGCCACAGTTGCAGAAAATAGGTAACATCTCAAAAATTTCTAGATTGAAATTAAGTTTTATTCTTCTTCAATCTGCAATTTTCTGTGTTCAACTGAAGACAATTTTAAACGGCTGCCAAATCTATTTTGATTAGCAATGAAGGATTTCTTTGAGTATTACCAAATTTTTATAATGAAACCGATCGAAATGGTGACCCAATGAAAAAGGATCAAGAATTTACAACATTTTATTTTTACAAATCAACGAATTTCAAATCCGAAATTTACAAAATTTGACATTTCAGTTGAAATTTAGAAAAAACAAACAAATTAAATTTCAGAAAGGAAGAAATGTTATTCCTATTTGTTAAATAAAATAGAAAAAGAATCAAATGAATTTCAAATCAATCTTATAAAAGTAACTCTGATTTATGAAAATGTTATTTAAGTAGTACCTATCTAATATTACTGCATAAATAATAAATAAATAATGTCAATATTAATTTGTTCCCTAAATATAATTTATTTATCAAAAACCTAAATTATTATTTAACAAAGAGTGAAATATGATTTTAAAGGAAATTTTCCTTAAATCATATAATGAGTATCTTATAAGGAATAAATTTAACTATAAAGAGTGAACTATTTAATCGTGTGAAATATTAATTAAATTTACCAAATCTGTTTCTCGTTAAAATATATTTTAATAATGTAAATTGCATTTTATACTTTCTAAATTACTGTTAGAAAATCAAGACAAAATCTATAGGAAAATTTCTTGTTTTCTCCGTCCAAAACCTTCCAATAATCATGTTTAGTTGTTCATCTGAAGAATATTTCTACATTTCTGTATTTTCAGTATAAAAAGGTATTGCTCCAAAATCTAGAAATAGATTGAAAGAAAATGTACCTTGAAAGATCCTTTTTACCTTGAGTGAATTGACAATATTGGTATGACTATACAAATGTTAACAATTGGGGAAATGTTGATAACATCAAAATTATCCTTACAATATAAGATGGAGATTGAATTGAACATGGATCGATCCTTGGGGAAACTGTCGAAATTGAAATTGAAATTGGCAAAATTCAAAATCATTTTTCATTTATAATTTGTGAGGTTGCACTGGTATCAGTCTCATAAGCACTTTCAGAAGTTACCAAAAAAATTCTAGCAATTGGTGCACTGGATGAAAATGACGAATACGAATTCATCTTCAGACGTTGCATTTCGTGCAAATTGTGCACAAATGCGCAATGCGCGTCCTGGTGCCATTCCTCTAATCATAGATAATGAAACTATTTCAATTAAATTGATTTCGTGCCGAAAGCGGGCTCCACTCCACTCCACCAGACGTATTATCCTGGAACGTAAGTGCAGACATAGTTAGAATGCTTGAGGAAGCGCGAACGACGCACGAAAGACACCGTCTTTCAGCGAAAAGCAGCTCGCATATCGACAAATCACTTCTTGGACGCCTTGAAGATAGTTGCAACACTTTGCAAATTGCACATCGAACAAAGACGAAATTTATTTACGCCAAGCGACAAGCAAAAAGAAACGCCTATAATTACGGACTGGTCGACTGCACCAGCAGCGATATTAAAATCGCGTGCGGCGGCCATTTTAAAATCACTTTACGTGAATGCGCTTCACGCCAAGCGCTGAAGGAAAACCTGAAGGAAAACAGGAAATACTTCCTGCAGCGTAAAAATGATTAATTTTTTACGTTTCTATGTTAAGTACTAAGAAACACAGTTTGGTTGAAGGATATTTTGGGGGCGAAAGGTGGCGTTGCAGTTTCTATTCATCCTGAATTTCTAACTACAATATTTCAGGTTCATTTTTTACCCATTAAGAATAAAAAACCATGAAATGTGCTTAGGACCACATAACAGAAGTGAAAACTCCATCACATTACTATTTTTCAAAATCTACAGTAGAAATCCCCACTTGAACAAAAGTTAAAGCAATTTAAAGTTTTTTTTTAAACAATGTTAATTTCTTTTTAAGAAATACACTTTAAATGAATGTGAGGAAATATAGTATCCATTTCATACTTAAAATTCAAATAATTTTATTAAAAATTTAAGGACAGATATCATATGATGAAAGTACAACACTTTAACTATAGATATTTCTAAGAACGAACTTGATATCTCAATTAGTTTCGAAGATATAAAATTTTGATTGAAATCATTTCTACTTTTGAAATACTAATTTTCTGTGGAATATTTTAAAATTTTAAAGATATCTATCCAAAGATAAATGTGTGACCTTTCATTTGCTTTTTTAATCATGAAAATCGGCCCAGTAGTTTTCGAGTTATGACCAAAAGAATGTCTTATGGAAATTTACATGGGGATTCAAACCGGAAACATGCCCTCGAAAAATTCATGATGGCGGCTCCCATTTGATTTACATTGGTGTTCCTAAGGATAAAATTGAACTTCCGTCGTCCTTTCTTGGTCGATTCAATTTACTCTTTACATTTTATTTAATATCTCGAGAACGGCTCGACCGATTTTCACCAAATTTGGTACATAGACTAACAGATAGACGTAGATTCAGATTTTGGGGGCGGCAAATCCAAAAAACGATTGGGGGCGGCTATTTACTGCAAACAAAATGGAAAAATACCTGTAACTGTTAGATCTGTTGGATTAATTTTCATCAAATTTTGAATATATAATGGTATCTTGATGAAGATATTGTATCAGGGGCGGCAGACTGAAAACTTTCCGGGGGCGGCTGATAAACAGTGTTGAATATCTAAATATACTTTTGTTAATATCTCAAAAACGGCCGGTCCGATTGTTTTCAAATTTTCACCATTTGTTTAATATATAATTATCAATAAATATCCAGATTTTCAAATTATTCTGTCGGTTGGTTTATAAATTATTAATTGTTATTGTTAAAATAGGGTATATAACAAAGTTTACATCAGATTTTTTTCTAAATAGCTGAAGCGATTCTTACCAAATTTGATACATGGCTAATCCTATGTTAGAAAACTATTTTGTATAAAATAAAAATGCCATTCTCCAGTTCTTCCTTCTGATAAATCACCAAGAGATCAACTCGACCACTTAAATCAGACTAATTCGTTTGTATGCACCTACTTAAGCAAGCTTACCTGAATCCTCCGGACAAATTTATCGTTATTAAACGCACGCGAAGAATACAATTGAATGATACGCGAGAGGCTTAAGTCTTTGGGGCGACTTAAGTCACACGAGTGCACCAGCCCATTCTTATTGCATATCTAACTCGCGCGCCCCGGACAGCATTCATATAGTTGGCGCGTTATTTATGGCGGAAGAGACGTGCGCCGGCACAAAGAGACAATAGATATGCAAAATGCCCGATGTGAACTCAACGAAAACGACATCACGACGCGCACACGTTAAGCCTACTTATCCCACCACGGCCGAAGTGGTGCGCTCCTTCGCGCAGAACTCGCGAGACGGATATCATTCGCGGAGCTGGTTAGATACGCGCGCGATTCGCAACGAATGGCCGAATGAAATGCTTTAGCTAACCGCACCAACAACAACAACAACAACAACGGCGACAACAACAAAAGAATAACCAACACGGTGCGAGGCGCTGGTGTTGCGCAGAATATAAACTAGGAAAAGTGTGGAGGAAGACGCGAAGAGATCAGCTGGGATGTTCGCACGTATTATGTAAGTGCGCAAGATTGCGGATTGCTTCCTCGTGAAGTGCACGTTCTTCGTTCTTACTTCATGCTTCAGAAGGTTTGGTTGTGTCCATCGAGGCAAGTAGACCGCTGTTATGGTAGACCAGAGATGGCAAACCTATGACACATAATTTTCAATAGTGTTAGAGAAAAATTACGATTTCAACTGAAGATTTAATTGTAATTTTTTGTACCATACTTTTCAATTAATCTTATAATTTTTATCTTACTCGAGTGTATAATGTTGCATTTCCTATGCGTGTTTTTAGTGACCAAAATTGAATATTTTCACTTGTTAAATCAATGACGTGCATTTTTCTACAAGTGGAAAAAATGAATACCTTTTTTTTTCTACAAGTGGGAGAAATGAATGGCATCTCACAAAATAAATTGCTATTGTTACTAAGGTATCAAGATTTTAAGGTTTGGCAAACATAATCATAATGTGCCGGCTCAAACGAAATTCTGACGATTTAATTGTGACATTTAA
>JARJDZ010003344.1:0-12428 GCA_030264555.1 Aleochara sp. GC000083
TCGAATTAATATTCTAGAATGAATTCCGTGTTTACGTTATTCGGGAGATAATTCTTATTTGTCAAATTAAATTATTATGTCTGAAAGTCTATTTCAAAGACCAAAATTCAATCAATAACCAGTTATTATCAGTATGGGTGAATGGAGACAGAATTTAAAAATAGATTTTTCTCTTCGTGACGACAACATCCACATACAATATTTGCAAACCATTTACGAGATCTTATCAGAACGATACAAGCCAATGAACGCAATATAATTAAATCCAATTATCATTAGAAATAGGCGCCATCAATATTTTAGTTACAAATTAAAATTCAACAAATTACAACAACAACATTTATCCGGGTCTTTCAATTTGATACATTTTCGCCAACTTGAGTGTTATACAGATTTTATTACGAAATTTTTAAAAAATACTACAATTGTAATAAATACCAGTTGACCATACAAGTTTACATTCCATAAAAGTAATCACAAACTCACTCTTCTCGCATGAGAACATTCTTCATAGTTAAACTACTCTCTTTTCCGCTCAATTTCATCAAAAAACTACCAAATCATCTTGACAAAGCATTCAGGAATGCAATGTAACAACAAAGATAGTATATAAAAGCAAATAATACAAATGACCAGCATGTAAACTCGAAATCAATGACATTATTCACATTATCGCTTTGTAAAAATAGTAGTTATAATCGCGTTTAAAGCCTAAATGATAATAAAAAGAAACAATAGATTCTGGTTCTACGTTTCATTTAGTTATGCGACAATTAAGAAAATGCGAAAAGTGAATGGAAGCAACTTAAAATGGAATATAAGCCAATCCACAAATTTTTACAGATCACAATCTCTTGAGTTACTTGAGGTTTGATTACTGAATGGTGAAGGACGGTTATCAATGAATACAAATGTTTCTAACGGAAAGAGTTTGCCTGTGTCACAAAATTTGGCACTTGTCCACTCTCATTTGATTCGTTATTTCGTTGTGCTAATATGAATGGAAATAAGTTAGTTTAATACATAGTATTCTTGTAGGTTTTTCCTGAACAGTCATTCAATTGCAACAGTTGCATTAACATTAAGATTTTCTAGTTGTTATTTGTCTCATAAATTCTAATGCCAAATTTTCAAACGCTATTTGTTCTCTGAGTAATTCTAGTTATTTTATCTGCTTGATGTTTTTATCATCTTCAATAGTTTAATAGATTTTAGTTTTTATCATTTCTTCAGTTGCTTTTCTCTATATTTACTCTTTTAACTTAGCTTAACTTATGCATTAACTTCACTTTGCAATTACATTACAATAAAATAGGAATAAATTATGCTTCTTTAGGTGTAATGTCAATTTCTTTACAAATTAGCATTCCTGTGTGCTGTTGCTGATTCAATCATTATCATATGCCTTGANCTTGATAATCCATTGCTTTATGCCAGCATTGCTTTAATCTCATTGCTATCAGCTGAATCAATATAGCTGGTTCCATCAGGCGCTACTCCGTCTTTGTGTGCACCCTAAAACATGCATCCAATTAGTAATAATTAGTAATTCCAATTGGGCGCAATTGGAAACTGATTTAATACAAATTTACCTTTTCAATTAGCAATCTCACACATTCATGGTGTCCCTCCCATATTGCAGCCAGTATTGCTGTAATGCCATGTTTATCCTTTGACTTTAAATGAACATGAAAACAATAAACAGTCAATGATCATAAACATTTGATTACATTTCGATACTTACATTAACATCTGCACCAACTGATATCAAGTATTCAATGACGGCCTTCTGTCCGTAATCGGCTGCGTAGATGATTGGTGAACGCCCATCAATTTCCTGATTAACATTTAGGGCCTAAAATATCAAAAAATAGATTAAAACATAAATTGTTGTGGGTTGTATATGCAGCCATCCAATCAGAACCAAAATGGCGCACCCATCAGCTGTTGCCACAAGCAACCTTTGTTTGTCACATAAATAATTAATATTAGTTTAGAGATTGTTGTGACGACAAAGTTCACACATGAATTACTTGTTCGTCGACAATGCCCCACGTTGAGTTGGCTGGTGCATTGTGGAGCCGGTAATAGGTTTAACAATAGGATGAATCATTGACCTGTGTGGAAGTTTTCCTCGATGAAAAACACTCACCGTCTTCTCTACGAAGTCCTTCACTTGTTCCAGATCACCGTTCTTAATGCCCCACACAAGTTCACCCATTTTCGCGTGAGTTTTACGTCCGATTTACGTAGAAACACTCGAATGGAACGCGCAGAGGAGCTACTTTTGGTTGACAGCGCGCGGCAGTGTTTTCGCCGAACGCGAATGGATTGCATTTACTCGATGACCTTGGTTGGCCGCTGTCAGGTGAAATAATTCGTGCAAAGTGGAGGAAACAAACGTATAAATACTTCCAGAATACTTCCTTTCTTGTTTATAACAAGAATTAAAAAGTAGTATATTAATTTATGTTTTAGGTAGTAGATAACCTATAACAATCCCATAAACTAGAACAATATTATTTGTGGTTTTTAACGGGCCATAAATCCTATTCTAAGAACATGAAATAGGAGTATTTGTTGATATAAACAGATAGATATCAACAATATAACGTTTGCTGGTTCGTAGATACAATAATTAAAGTCTGAAATTCTAGACTTAACTATAGGCAACCAACTATGCATCTCTTATTATTCTATCCGTTTAAATTCAAGATAAATATTATTTTTTGTTTTTAGAGTGAAACCATTCGTATCCCAGATTAATTTATCGGCTGTAGTCGGCTTCTTGGTGATTTTATACTTGGATAATATTGAAGCAAGACCTACTTTCACCTGCATCAGGCCAAATCGATCACCTAAATTGAAATTCCAATGTTATTCAATTTACTTTCTTCTTTATCGTTACCAAATACGTACCGATACATTTTCTGGGTCCATCGCCAAATGGCATGTACATACACGTTTTTATATTTGCAGAATTCTCATCGGAGAAGCGATCAGGATCAAAGACTTCCGGATTTGGAAAGTACTCTTCGTTTCTATGAATTGCCAGCGTTGGAATTATAATTGCAGTTCCTTTCTCCAACGTTAAATCATCATCAAGCTTGTAGGATTCCATGCTTTCACGATTCAAGAAGGGCAGCACAGGGTACAGACGTAAAGTTTCTAAAAACATGAGAAAATTCGAATGGTAAAGAATAATTTGTGTAAAAATTACCTAGCACAACTTGATCCAAATACTTCAAACTCATAATCTTATCGTAGGTCATTATCCCATCGGGCATCTCAGAAAGAATCTCTTCCCTGCATTTATTCTGCACATCAAGATGCTTGCTCAATTCATACAACAAATATCCAAGAGTTGTTGACGACGTCTCGAATCCTGCAATGAAGAAAACGAAAGATTGCGCTGCAAAATCCTTCTTATCCAGAACACCATCGCGTTCCAACTCTAGCAGCAAATCCAGGAAATCATTGCGTTTTATATTCCGTTCTTTACGCATCGCTACCGTTTCTTCAACGCTTTGAATGAAGAAATCACTAACATCGCTTGGAATGAACGTCGTACCAAGCATTCTGCACAAATTCGGCCAGAGAATCTGCGCCAAACGCTTCAGCGTTTTGCCTGGCGTGAACTCGAAGATCTTCTTCGTGAACATCCGAAACTCGGAGTTCGGATCATCCAGACTCCCGCAATCCAGGCCGAATGCACATGAACCAATTACTTCAGTGGAATAACAAGCGAGTAATTCCCGGATATCTCCATCGTAGCATCCCACCTTATCTATCATCCGGCCGGAGCATTCGACGACGATTTGGAACATCTTGCTCATCTTTCCCGAGGTGAACGTGGGGCTGAGCTTCTTGCGCAGCGTGCGCCATTTGTGCCCGCCGATGAAGAACAAATTGGCGCTCAGCGGATCCGTTTCTTCGTTGTAGTAGAGGCCGCGGTTGGTGAACGAACCAAAGTCCGTGATAAGGATCTTCTTGATGAGTTCATTGTCGATCGGCACCAGGTACGGCCTCGTCAGCGAGTAGAAACCGGCGTATTTCGAGCTCGACTTGAATGCGTTGTACACTTGCGCGACGGACTCGTAGAATGCGTGTTTGCGCGTTATAGGATTGCCGACATTTCCGAATGGAATGGATGTTGGTAGAGTTTTCACGCCGCGTAATACCCAGTAGTTAAAGCACCATTTAAAATAGAAGTAGACAGCGAGGCACAATAACAATATAGCCCACATTGCCGCTAACAAACAAGTTGATTTTGGTTAGTATTTTGTAATGATTCCAATTGGAATCTCGTTTTGTGAGTCTATCTCAGCGATATTCACAAGTACTCCTGATAAAATACTGTTTATTTCACAGTTAGGAACGATAGTGGGGATATTTACAGTACACACAGGAGTTCAAATCATGATTTCATCTGAGGAACAATTTCCGAGTGCAATCTCAATTGTTGCTACGCAAATGCACTTTATGCAACCACCATTTCAAGCTGATACTTTTATATTATATCATAAACTAATAATTTTCTTCTATTGGTAATTTACTCCAAAATTCAGTTGACGCAATCTCGTTCATTGAGTCCATTGCATTCCCAGAAGGATTTTTTATATGGTAAAAACCCAAATTATCCATTTCTGGATCCATAGGCTGCCAATCATCAACAGGAACTCTGTAATTATATCCATAATTATTGAATTTGTTTTACCTTAAGGTAAACAATTGTTATACGCACCCATCATGCGCAAAATTCCACAAAATCTTTGTAAGAAAATGTGACATTGCGTGATCTTCATCAGACAACTTTCCTGGAGCAATTGCCAAATTAAACATCAATTGTAAATCTTCACAATGCGCAACAACATTTTGAACTTTCGAGAAAACTCGAAATCCTGGAGAATCGTAATCAAACATATAAAAATAAATCGGCTTCTTATTTATATGCAAATGAAATCGCACCGCTTTTTCAAGAGGCGTTAAATACAATCGATCACTGAACAACTAAAAATGAAACCAATATTAAACTGAATACAAATATTAACCAAAGAGAAAATACCTTTGTTAGATTGCTTAAATTATCATCACGTAAATCATCCTTTGGAAAATAATACTCTTTTACTTCTTGTAATACTTGAGGCCACTTTTCTTTATCTACTGTATCCTGGATATCCAAACCATATTGCATAATATCAAACCAATTGGATTTTATCGTATCAATTTGTCCCATTGTTGAAAAATCTAAAAAGTTACATTTTGGTGACTAAGAAGAAAGATGAAATAATTAGATTGGATACATCCACTTGGAAAAACTCCCTCATCCTTTGTAAAAGACATTATCATTGGTACATCACTCCCGATGGATCCCTTTTTCAATATTTGATAAGGACTTTCTCGGAGAAATACTTCAGAATGCTCATGTTCAATCGTTGGACCAAAAGGCGTTATTGGAAGAACATTAAAGAATTTCAAAAATCCTCTGATTCCTAAGACCAATTTTTCTGCAGGTACTTCACGCAAACACTTTATCAACAGTTCAGAAGACGTTGTAAAACATCCGAATTCATCTCCCAATTTTAGGGCCTTGTTTACTGGGTCTTCTGTTAAGGCCCAAGGATTTAGGGCAGTTCCACTGATAAGAACCGCTTTATGGAACAAATCCTTAGATTTTTCTGATAAAACATGATAATGTACACTCGAACTTCCGGCAGATTGTCCTGTTAAAGTCACTGAGTTGGGATTACCACCAAATTTCTCAATATTTTTTTGTATCCACTGTAAAGCGAAATTTTGATCTTTCAATCCGTAATTTCCAGGAGCAACCGAGTCCCTAGTAGAAAGGAAACCTAAATTTCATGATTATTAATTGAATGCCAAGATAACAGTTTGAAATTACCGAAAATTCCTAGTCGATAGTTAAAACTAACATAAATCAAATCTTCGTTCATGATATATTTGGGTCCAGCCATCATTCTTGGAGCTCCCAGGATAAAAGCACCTCCATGGATGTGCACCAAGACATCCTTTGATTTAGAAATATCTATTTTGTTTCCTGGCACGTAAACATTTATATAGAGACAATCTTCTTTTCGGATAGCGTTTGCGTATCCCAACGGAAGAAATTGCGTACAAATATATGTCTGATTCGCGTACAAGATATTGGTCCATGGTTCCGGAGGTTCCGGTCCCTGAAAACATAAAATATCAGTATGAAATTCAAAAAATTTCGACTGTACCTTAAAACGTAGTTCGCCAATTGGTGGTTTTGCATATGGAATACCTTCAAACGCAATAAAAGATTTATTATCATAAGAAGTTTTCAAGAATCCTTGCACAGGTCCATCATTCAAAACAATTTCCAAATCTTCTCCTGTAATTTCCCCCAAAAAATGTATAATTAACACCGCAAAAAGGTGAAGCAAACACATCGTGTACAAGGTAATCAATAATTGTACCAGGAATGATGATTTTATCATCTAATTCAGTTCATTACATTACGTACATTATCTGATTATTCTAAAGGTCATTGTAATGATTAATACTTCCGGTTACATTTCCGCCATGAGTTTAATTAAGAGACTAAGGTTTCAGGAGATTGTTAGATCCAAATAGGTCCATAAACTTTTTGAAGTTGCTGCCAACGTCTCCCAGGGGAATTTCCAAACGTGAAATACCCTCAAATGTTAGTTTAGGTCCTCCTTGGGCGTTTTGCAATAGTTGGCTCGTGAAGGACGACATTGATTTATTGATAGTGTTGAAGAAATTCGTGTTACTTTTCAAGAAATCGTTCCATGCTTTCGTCATCGTTTCGTTTACTTGATTCCCGAATGATTCCAGGTTCTTTTGGATTTCGTTGGGTTGTGTTGTTGAAGTTGCGCTATTACCAGCTTTTACTTGAACATTTAATAATCCATTGTCGTCCTGTTTTACTGGATCATTTTCTATGGGCACTGGCAATGACAAAATTGCATCGCAATTCAGTAGAACTGCAAATTTTTAAATTACAAATTATTCAAAATTACTAATTACTTTAACAATTGAGATTCTTACCAGATAAATAAAAAATAACAAGGAACATCATTTTAAATGTGTTTTGTATGTTAAAATAAAGAGTAACATAAAGTTATAAATGTTCTGCGTTTATATAGTTAAAGTAATCAGAATTATTTGCATATTGGGTCGATTTCCTTATTTTATTATGTCAATTACTTATCTTTGTTGGCCACATGTGGTTTTATATCTTAGATTAAAAAATATTACAAAGAAAGACCAAATCAAAAACTATTTACAAGTGATACTGATAATTCGAATGTCATCGAAGGGTTTATCAGTTTTAGCGTTCGTTTTGACATTACTAATGTTCTGTACAACTTCCATTCCTTTAACAACTCGCCCAAAAACCGTGTGTTTGTTATCCAACCACGGTGTAGGACACAGCGTGATGAAAAACTGACTTCCGTTTGTATTCGCCCCAGCGTTTGCCATTGATAACGTATAAGGACGATCATGTCGCAAATTGGAACGAATTTCGTCTTCGAATTCGCCTCCCCAAATGGATTCACCTCCAGTTCCATTTCCCGTGGGATCTCCCGTTTGTACCATGAATCCTAAATTTCAAAAATACATTAATATCACTGCTATTAATCAAGTAGAACGAATTAATTACCTTTAATAACGCGATGAAAAACGTGTCCATTGTAGTAACCATTTTTGCTATGCACACAGAAATTCTCAACGGTTTTTGGCGTATCTTTCATGAACAATTTCACATGAATATCGCCAAAAACAGTATGAATTATGGCATTTTCATAAAGACGTTGTGTCGCTGGAGTATCCGAAACAGCCAGAGTATCTTCCTTGGAAGGTTTCTCGTTGAAAATGTCCCTTTCTTGGCCGTGGCTCATTGGATCGTCAGGTTCTCGACGACTGAACAAGTAAAATCTGGATTTTTTATACGCAGTGCAAATCAACGTAGGGTCAGGTTTGATTGCATCAAGAGTCGGATTATTAGATGCTTCAATTTCCAACGTAACAGCTGCCTTGTTCTTCTTTGCTGAGCCTTGATACAAGGCGATATTTAGCAATCGAAGATTCTCATTCTTACCGATAATCTTCACAAGTCGATTGGTAACAATATTTATCAATTTAACACCCAATAAAGTTGGGTACAGAATGAAGTTTCCTGATTCATCAAATTGAATGTTGCTTGATGTCGCTTGCTCTGATTTTTCCAAATCTCTCTCAACTGCCATTCTTCTACCAAATTCCATATTTGGTAGCAGTTGCTTTTCGCTCTGTAGCTCCGTAAATCGCGTGAGTGCTTCGTCCAGGACGCGATATAACTTCCCTGTTTGAAAGTGAAATACTCTCACTTTCCGATCGCTGCTTGTTGTAGCAAACTTTAAGCCATTCTTACTAATGGCAAGTCCAGAAATTGTTGCTTTGTTCTTGGCAAACTCAAATAAGTCAGTATCTAACTTTGATTCAAAGAGAACATTTCTAGGGAATGAAAAATCGCCTTTCATTCCACTCCAATATTCCAAAATACCATTTCCATCAAAACTCAGGGCAATATCAAATACAGGATTGTATCTAATAACAGATACTGGTTTACTGTGCAGTTTGTCCAAGACCTGGAGTGGCTCATTAGTTCCTCTGCCATCATAAATATAAATTGTTGATGTTTCCATATCAGCAACAGCAAGAGAATGAACAGCATCTCCTGATCCATGAACCCATTCCACACAATTAGGCACATATTCCAGGCGCATCATGTTGATCATGTCGAAATTGACGACGTCAAATATTTTCAGGGACTTGTCCATTGCTGCTGAACACAACAATGTGCCTTTTGTATTTACAGCTAAACTTTTTATGGGTGCCAGATGGCTTCTGAAATGTTTTACAAATTCTATTCCAGTCTCAACTTTCTTCCAAAACTTTATGTGGCCATCACAACTTGCTGTCACTATGAAATCAGTGGCAGTTGAGACACAATGTGTTATTGTATCTCTGTGCATATAGCTTCGCTCATATGATTCAGCCCCAGGCAGATTATCCAAGTAAAGCTTTTCATGGGGTAATATTTTACGTTTTTTAGGCTTAATTTCCGGTAACATGGGGCCAACCACTTCATTATCAGACCCCTCTGCATCAGAAAGTGACCGTTTTTCACTCATTATTTATATATTTGGGCTACTAAATAACCTAAAAATATGAAAAAACTAATATTAGTGTTTGAATGACTGCTATTTTACTATTTAATGTGAGTAAATGAATTCTCATAAAAGAACACATATTAGTTTTAAAAAGATTAACTAGTATTGTCTTGTACTTACATTTACTGATTGTTATGTTGTTATTCGTTGGGTTGGTTGCTTTAACTCAGTAGAATCTTCAGTAGAATGAAACCCTTCAAATGAGTTGCAGAAGGTATATCCACAATTCTGCAGTATTTTACTTATAAATGACTTAATTGTAGAGAATAGGTAAATACTACCTGCAAATAATTTATTTCAAAATTTTAGACCCTCCAAATTTGTGTAATTTTGCTGATTTTGGACATCCTAGCGTCCTCTAGCTTCATCCCGATCTGAATTCCACGCCCCCTATGGTTTGTGATCAAACTATAATTCACGCGACGTGTCTTCTTTGAACTGTTTATGAGTTTTCACCGGGCACCAGAAAAGTTAAAGTCATTCCCAACTTGTAATTAAATATATCTTTAACTGGAGTGAAGTTATAACAAATTACAATCATGGTAAGTAAGAATTACGCTAATACTCTTCATTTCTAAGTTATCAATCTATTAAGTTCTAATATATTTACCAAAACATTGAATATTTGCTTTTAGGTTATGTTTGTAACAATGATTTAACTAAATATTAATACATTTTCCAATTTTCAGAGTATTATGTCCTATAATGGTGGTGCCATGGTGGCGATGAAAGGCGAGAATTGCGTCGCTATAGCCACCGATAAACGATTCGGCATCCAAGCTCAAACTGTTTCAATGGACTTCAAGAAAGTTTTCGAAATGGGGCCCCATTTATACATTGGCCTGCCTGGGCTTGCAACAGACACATTAACGGTTATGGAGAAGCTGCGTTTCCGGAAAAATCTGTATGAACTCCGTGAAAATAGACTTATGTCCCCAAAAGTCTTCAGCTCCATGGTTTCTAATATGCTGTATGAGAAGAGATTTGGTCCATTCTTCATTGAGCCTATTATTGCTGGCTTGGATCCAAAGACATTTGAGCCTTTTGTGTGTAACATGGATCTTATTGGTTGCATCAATGAGCCTGAAGATTTTGTTGTTGGTGGCACTGCATCGCAGCAGTTGTATGGCATGTGTGAAGCTTTATGGGAACCCAAAATGAGCCCTGATACACTCTTTGAAACTATTTCTCAAGCATTGATGAATGCATTTGATAGAGATGCAGGCTCTGGTTGGGGTGCAACTGTTTATATCATGTAAGTTTTATAGTTTTATTTCCTTTTGTTAATTTATAAATTGTTTACTAAATATCATATTTTTTCAGTGAAAAGGATAAGGTTACCGTTAAGGAATTGAAAACACGTATGGATTAAGTAAGTTAATTATTCATTTTACTATAATAAAATTCAAACTGGAAATTGTGGTCCATTTCTCTGATTTACAATAACAAATTTATTTTGTAATCTGCATGGTAATTCAAGGTTATTTGAAGAGATTCCTGATGTGTCCAAGTGTATATTTCCTTGATCCTGATCTTCAGCTCCTGGAGCTAATTTTTTGGAGGATTTTGAATAATAATTCCAAAGGAAATTGGCCGGACTACTTCGAGTTGCATAGTTATATAGAAAGTTGACAAATGAGGCAGTTTCTGGAAATGCATTAACAAAAAGGAAAGTATTACAAAAGTCGTACAATCGTCTTGAATTTGAAACCTTTGCTTAGCTCTATTATTTTAAGTGGTTTCGTAAATATTTGGAAATGAGTTTCAAAGTTGCTCTATGCTGATAACTAATTCAGTATCAAGAATTTTAATTTTGCGACATGTTTTGCCACCCTTATGATTAATCCAATTATTCAGATTATATCTGTTGAAGTGGAACAGCCACACTTTACCACTCGTTATTTAATTCGAGAGAATGTTCTTTAATCCCCCATGAAGTTTTGCACAATAGCGCAACCAATATCAATTTCACGTCGAATGCAATCCGTCACTTCAACTGCGGTAAATCGCATCATAACAAGACTTTCTCTCTAATAAAGTACAAGATATGTCGCACAAGTGTTATATTAAAAATCTTCCCCTAAGCTGAAACATGCTGGCAAATGCTATAACAGAGGGGGAGTCAAAGACCACATTGTTCTGTTGGAGTTGACTCCGTTTGTGTGACAGCAAACATATTTCGGGGGATAAAGAGATATCCAATGAAGGGATGTCCCTTAGTTTTCATAATTGCCGGACATTATCAAAATCGGAGGGGTGCGCGTTTAATAATTTCGTTCTAATAACTACAGATTTCACACTTCATGGCTCCATTTTTTGGGAGAAAGTAATCGTAACTTAATTAAATCCAGTATCACGATTAGAAGAAAATATTGGCTTTGTTATATTACTGTTTATTTTATTAAGTATGAATTATGACTAGCATTCTACACATACAATGGAAGACTTTCGCTCAGTTACATCTAAATTGCTCAAATGTGTAAATTAAATCACTAATTGATTATTCCATGATAGGGGACGTAATCACGTTGATATCCATCAACTGCCTTATCAACAACGTGGCCGTGCAAGAGTTCGGACATGAAGCCGATGTAGGTGATCGCCAAACGCAGAGTTTCGATGCGAGAGAGACGTTTTTCGTACGCAAACGTTGGCACCTTTCGGCGCAGCTTATCGAACGCTTCGTTCAGATTAAACATGCGTCGGCGCTCCCGGATGTTGGCCGCACGACGCTGAGCAATGGTTGCAACCCTCCGCCGGGGCTTCTTAGAATGGTGGCCGCCCCCGCTGCCGTTTGCGTTGCGCGTGAGGCGGTGATGTGTTGTGACCAGGGAACCACATTGTTGTCTTGGCCAAACTGGAAAACAAAAGAAAATTATATATTCTATTCAGAAAATAACATTGGTTATGGACCCCAAAGTTTACCGGAGTTATCCGAACTGAAAAACTGGGATCTCAAAATTCGATGAAAATGATATGAAATTCTTAAAATCGCTCGAGTTTTCAAAAATTTTCATATCTCCGAAACTATTGGACCGATTTTGATGATTCAGACGGTATTTATAGTATTTTGACGAAAAAATAACATTGGTCATGGTCCCGAATTTGTCCGGGACCCGGAAATATCCGAACCAAAAAAATAGGGTCCTAAAAATGCAAAATTTTCGCTTTTTTTCGCGTCTTTAATTGCGTATAACTTTTAAA
>JARJDZ010003345.1:0-15725 GCA_030264555.1 Aleochara sp. GC000083
ATAATGGCAGTGAAATGTCCCACGCTTCCACAAGTTCCTCCAATGTACAATGGCGACTATAGCCATACTCGCAGATTCTGCAAAAATAAAAATAATAAGACCTGTGTTCACATATTGACTGTACAAGATTAAATGGTTTACAAAATACCTTGATAATTGCAGCGACATGTCCAACGCTGTCCAAAATTGCTCCAGTATGCAATGGCGACCCCAGCCATACTCGCAGATTCTGCAAAAATAAAAATAATAAGACCTGTGTTCACATATTGAACGTACAAGATTAAATTATTCACAAAATACCTTAATAATGACAGAGAAATATCCCACGCTGCCAGAAGTTCCTCCAACATACAATGGCGACTCCAGCCTACTAAATGTACAAGATTAAATTATTTACAAAATACCTTGATAATTGCATCGACATGTCCAACGTTCCTCCAATATGGAATGGCGACTTCAGCCATGCTCGGAAATTCTCCAAAAATAAAAATGATAACACATGTGTTCACATATTAAATGCACAAGATTAAATTATTTCCAAAATACCTTGATACCGACATGTTCAACGCTGCCCAAAGTTGCTCCAGTATGCAATGGCGACTATAGCTATACTCCCAGATTCTGCAAAAATATAAATAATGAGACAAGTGTTCCCATATCGACCGTACAAGATTAAATTATTTACAAAAAACCTTAATAATGGCAGCGATGTTCAACGCTGCCGAAAGTTCCTCCAATATTCAATAGCGACTATAAGCATACTCCCAAATTCTGCAAAAGTAAACATAATAAGACATGTGTTCAGTCATTGAATGTACAAGATTAAAATGTTTACAAAATACCTTAATAATTGCAGTGAAATGTCTAACGATGCCCCAGTTCCTCGAATGTACAATGGCGACTCCAGCTATACATGGAGATTCTGCAAAAATAAAATTAATAAGACATGTGTTCACATGTTGGATGTATAAGATTAAATGGTTTATAAAACACCTTAAAATTTTCAGTGAAATGTCCAACACTACCTACAGATCCTCCAATATACAAAGGCGAGTCTTATTCAGTGAAATGTCCAACACCGACTAAAGTTGCTCCAATGTACTGCTCCAATGCTTCCTATTCTAGTAATAAGACTGGGGTTCACATATTGAATGTGCTAGTTTAAAATGGCTTACAAAATACCTTAATAAATGCAGCGTAATGTCTAACGCTGCCCGAAGTTCATCGAACGTACAATGACGACTCCAGCCATACACGGAGATTCTGCAAAAATAAAAATAATAAGACATGTGTTCACATATTGAATTTACAAGATTAAAATCTTTTCAAAATTTAATTGTTTACAAAATACCTTAATAACAGCAGCAAAATGTCCAGCACTGCCCAAACTTCCTCTATGTAGGAATGGCGACTCCAGCGAGACTTGGAGTTTCTTCTGCAAAAATAAAATTAATAAAACATGTGTTCAAATATGCACAAGATTGAAGTACCTTTATAATTACATACCTTAATAATGACCAACGCTACCCGAAGTTTCCCCAACATAGAATGGCGACTCCAGCCATACTGAGAGATTCTGCAAAAATTAAAATAATAAGACAACTGTTCACATATTGAATGTACAAGATTAAATGCCTTAATAATTGCAGCGAAATGTCCTTCGCTATCCGAGGTTCCTCCAATATACAATGACGACTGCAGTCATGCTCAGAAATTCTGCCAAAATTTGCCACAGGGGCCCCTACCAATTAACGCAAATTCTCTACCATTAAAAATAATGAAATATTTGTTCACATAGAATATGAAGAAATAAATTGTTGCCTACATCATTGGACAACTGCTCATAGAAGAGACAAATGTAACTGCTTCAGAGTGTTCAAAGTTGCACTGTTATTTCACATTTGTTAAGTTTTCAGTAAGCTACTCGCACTTTAAAAGATTAGGCCAGTGTGAGGCAAATTTAGAGAACCAAGTATAAAGTCAGAACCAATAGTTTCGCTATGCTGCTGGAAGTACCTTATCAGTGTCGTAAAAACACCTTTAAGAATGGAAAACAATTAGACAAATTTGATATACACCAGCAACAAATCGTGAAGGGAAAAATAAGTACTGACATAACCAAGAAAATAAGTTCGATAGTAGCGCCATTTCAAGTTGCGGTGAAAAAAGGAATCTTAAAAAAATTACACCATAGTGTATATCTGGTTGCCTATAATGATCTAACTCAAAAGTATGGTTAAAAACTATACTAAGTAAAAGTTTTGCTACTTGGCACTAGGTGTCGCTAGTTGTATGCAAATGTTATTTGTTAAATTTGTTGAAAAACTAAAAGTTAATGAAGATTAATTAATGAAGATTAAAATATAATTAAATTTAATTTGTTGATAACTCGCCAACCAACTATTCAGTTATTTGTATCCTTGTCACCTTGATGTTCAGCCTGGGATATTAATTGATATAATCGTGCATTGGAAAATGTGCCTATGCATTTAGTCCCATAGTATAATATCAACATGGACATTCAAAAGTAAATATTGTAGAGATAAAACCCTACTTACAACTTGAGTGGAAATCCATTATGCCCATTGCGGTAAAGTCCTTTGAATAGGTAGTGATGGCTTCAACAAATATAAAAATAATGTATGATATAGAAGGATGTCAATGATACTTGTTGATTCTATAACAATAAAACTTACATATCTTTCATGTACTTCTCAATGCACGATTGGAGCTTAGAAGATCCATGGATTGTTCTGAAACAAGATATTATAAACAAGTAATAATAAAGTATATGCTTTCATTTCATATCTAAACTTGGATGCATCCCTCAATACAAATTCAACTAGAGCATCATGTTGAATGCATAATACCAGAGAAAGTAAATATTCTTTCATCCATGGACCATGACATAAGTTGAATTTTCTTGGAGAGTCCAGTTGATTAATTTCAATTTCTTTTCTTTTTGCCTAATATGGCAGTTGCACCTTATTAACTATTACTTACTAGAAGCAGAAATTGTCTCTGCTAAATCCCGTAAACTACCGGAAAGCAGTCACAAATGCATTGCGCATAACGTATCAATCGCATCAATCAGTCACTACCGCTTTTACTGGTTGGAGCGCCTATGTATCCCTGATTCACACTTACGGGTTGGTTTTGACACTTGTAGTGGTGATTTAAATATTTTATAATAAATTTTGTTTAAAATGTTGTTCTTGGATGCAATTACTAAATAAGCATGTGAATGTTGCTTGTGAGCTTCGTAAAATAATTTGCTCACATAAATTTTCTTGTTCAAAGCTATTGTAGGTTAGATTTATTGTCTTCATTAGTGATAATTCAAGAAGTTGTAATGGAATACACAGCTGAGAATTTAGAAAAAGCGGTTTGTCTGTTTTATCGTACTGAGGCAGCACAGCAAGCTGAAGCACACCAATGGTTAACCCAGGCACAGAATTCATCACAGGCATGGAGTTTTGTATGGGAATTACTTCATCCCCAAAGGGTACCATCATATTAAAATTAGTGTTAGTTTCTAAGTACTAGATGAAGCTTTATTGCAGAGTCCAGAAGTGCAATTTTTCGCTGCTACTACCTTACATAATAAACTCTTAAAAGCCTGGGATGAAGTTCCATTGGAACAGTATGAAAATTTAAAGAAGCGAATACTGGATGCCATTGTCAACTTTGCCATGGGCCCAAAGATAGTTTTGAATCGCTTATGTATAACTGTAAGTTCAGCATTTTATGAAAAGGTACAAGTAAACACAGATCAGTTGTAGCTTTCAGCATACATCATACATACTGTGCCACATCACTGGCCTAAGGCATTTGAAGAACTTGTGAGCAGCTTTCAACCCCAATATTTACCCAATGTGGAACCAGAACGTGTGATATGGATATTATTAGAAATATTAACAGTTATTCCAGAAGAATTTGAGAGTATTACACTTGCGACCAGCCAACGAAATCGTGTCAAAACTGTTTTACAGGAGGTGTCCAAAGATATTTTAAAAGTTGTGGAAATGTGTTTGGTACCAATACCAAATGCCAAGTAAGTGTTACCATAACATATCAATATTAATATTGACAAAAATACATGTTGCAGTTTCGATATGTCAAATATAACAACATATTTACATTCGTCGCGATGTGCTGCAGCATGGATACAGCTTGGTGGAGTTAACATTGATGATTGCTCACGTGTGATGAACTTACTCGTAGATTTAACGTGTTTTGTATACTGGAATCGCTCCGATACGGACGCACTAAGCTCAGAGGAGATGGAATTGATTGAAGTTACTTTGGAAGCACTGACTGCTGTAGTACAACATCCGCATACAACGAAATATCCGGGATATGTTATGAAGCACACCACCAATATTTTGGATAAATTTAATAAGATCCTCAATAATGAGAAAGCAAGTGCTGAACTGAACAAAGATATTGTGACAAGTATTTACCTCCTAATTGAGACGATTGGTGATACACATAGCCGATTATTCATTACGAGTCTGCATAGCAGCGAGGAAACCGACCGAAAAATTGCAAATGACTTGATTACCTGCATATTGGGCTGCACCGATCTGCCAGGAACGTATCCAGTGGATGAAACCAGCAGCACCGTCACGTTTGGATTCTGGTATACGTTACAAGATGATATTTTGGCACTGGATGCTGCGCAATGTGCAGAATTGCTGCTTATTGTCAAACCGTACTATCGGCAATTGACATGCTGTATGCTACGCAAGTCAATGTTTCCTGCAAATGAGGAAGCTGCAGGCTGGACGCTGGATGACAAGGAAATGTTCCGTTGCTACCGGCAGGATATCAGCGATACATTCATATACTGTTACAACGTCCTCAACCTGGAAATGCTAGATATACTAATTGTACAACTGCAGGATGCACTGTCTAAATGCGTTATCAATCCATCCAACTGGAATCTCGTCGAGAGCGTACTGCATGCATTCAGTTCGGTTGCGGAATGCATTGAATTGGAAAACTTATTCCTGCCTAAACTGATGCATATGTTGAAAACAATTCCGTACAATGATCTTCACGTCAAGGTTCTTAGCAGCTGCCTTGAATGCATAGGGGCTTATTCGGAATGGCTTGCTGATCATCCAAATTTGCTATGTAAGGTCGTTCCCTTAGTTATAACTGGACTGGGCAATCCGGAAGTTTCGCCAGCCGCTACAATGGCTCTTAAGGACCTGACGCACAATTGCCAGAAATTCTTGATGCCGTACGCTGAAGAGATCCTGCTCGCTTGCCAAAACGGCCTGCAAGGCGGTAACTTGAAACTCACGGAGTGCGTTCGAATTATGTTCAGTGTGGGGAAAATATTGAGCATTGTACCCATAGCGAATACGATGCAATATTTGAATATCATTTTGGCGCCGAGCTTCGAGGAAATTCAGACATTACTCAACGAGCCCCCAAGCGATCCAACAGCAGTACGCTTAACTACACGTTTGAAAATCTTATCAGCACTTTTCGGATCGCTGCATGTCCAGACTAATGAGGGCGATAATGGCCAGCAACAGCCACCGCAGCACGAGCAACCATTGCTTCTTGTTGCAAAAGATACCATGCCATTGTACATGTTAATCGCTTCCAATTATCATCGAAACGCTGAAGTCGTCGAAATGCTCTCTGGTTTATTAAAACAAATTTTAACAACTCTCATGGATGATGCGAAACCTCTTGTCAATAACATTCTGGAATTGGTCGTGAGAATATACCGAGAAACGCCACAATCAAGCGTCCTAATTGTGGCGAAAACAGCGATGATTTTGTTCGGAAAGGATAACGATTACATGACCACCATGCAACAACTTCTCTCCGAGATCATCAGCATAACATTGCAGCTAATAGCGCAACTGAACAGTGCAAATGCGCTAAGTGAAAAAACTGATCTCATCGAAGGTTTCTTTGGAATGCTAGCGCATATCTATCGTAAGGTTCCAATGCTGCTCTTAAACAGTGGAGTCGATTGCTCCGGATTATTTCAATGCGCTACTGTCTGTCTGGGAATGAATGAATTATCATCGATAAAAGCATGCGCTGCGTTTTTAGTCAATTTCATCACACAAAGTCGTGAAACTGCACAGGCAGCAGTTGTACAAAATTATGGTGAAGCACTAGTCCTGAGGGTATTAATCAGTCTAAGTACGTTATTTCAGCAAATCTAAGAGTCAAAGCTAAACGGAATATTTTCTTTTGTAGGTTCAGCACCACGCACAGCCGCGGACGTCCTAAGCGATATTTTACTAGCGTTAAATAAGAAATACTGTGATAATTTGGCGCGATGGCTGCAAACTTTGCTACAACAAGAAGGCTTCCCATCGCCGCGCGTGACTGGACAACAGAAAGAACACTTCATCAAATCCGTTCTGCGCGAAAAGGCGAACAAGAGGAAGCTTAGTGAGACAGTAACGGAGTTTTCGTTGATGTGTAGAGGCATTTTGAATACCGCATAAATTCGTGAAATTTAATTGTAAGTAGAAAATTTATTTTACCTGTAATTACAGTCACATACGGGACCGCTAGTTTTCAATCGCCTCCTTGTTTTGCCTCCTCAGTAACGCTTGTTCCACATCCTGCTGTGACGGTACTGGAACATGCGATGTATATCGTTCTTGTACAGTTCTCGTTATGTTCTCATCATCTTCTGTTTCAACTGCTTCAAGTTCCTTTTCACTATCAGTAATAGAAGTTCCCTGCTGTAGTTTTTCCTCTTTTTTAGCTTTGAATTCAGCAATACTCCTTTGAATTGCTGTAACAAACATCTGTAAGTTTATTGCATCAAGATTCGCGACTGAAATACCTTCATTTTCAGCTGCTCGTTCCAGTGGTATAATAATTCCGTCGTCGTCGTCCATGTAGCCGTAATAATCTGCGTCGATATCTTTCATCATTTCGGCTCGAGTTTTACGTGGAGGAGGAGGTGGCTCCTGTTCAAATAATTCACGAACGCCTGTTTAAAGAAGACGACATTTTTATAGTGATCATTTCTGCCCTAGCATTATGCATTTTAGCAAGATAATCTCCAATTTCAAGATTACAACCAATTCAAAGTATATAAAATAGTCAATGTTCATGAAATGATTTAACTAGAGTTAAACTAATGATGATATGCAATCCCTCCAAGTAACAAGAACTTCATGTATGTCTTTCTTCAGCAAACAGCATAAATTATTGAACTAATTAATCTTCATTTAATCCTATTAAGCTCTAATTTATTAAATATTAGTAATACTGTACTTTTAGAATAATTCAAATATATTTTCAGTACCTGGAAGTTCTTTGGCAGCACCAAAGTATTTGTATCCTCTATTGCCAGGCACCTCTTTCCCTTCATAATCCAGCATTCTTGGACCAATTTTGGAATAATCTGGACCACCCAGCTCTTTAATTTGAGCTTCCCAATGCCGTTTTTCCCTCAGCAATTTATTGATTTCATCGTTTAAATCACGGATGCGAAATTCGCCTAAACCAGCATTTTGAATCTGGGCAACTTTCTTCGCAATTTCTCGAATAATTTGCATCCTCCATTTCTCACATGCATATAAGCTTTTACACTCTGATGCCAGATAGGGTCGGCGTTTCTTATGCTTATCTAGATCTCCAACTTGTGCAGCTCGCCAACGAGCTAAAGTTGTCCTAATAAATAAATAATATAAATTAATTTTTAATTTAGAGGTTATAAAAAAGCTAAGAACTTACATTGCTTTTTCGGCGTTTCTTGCCTGAAACAAAAAAGTAATGTTAATATTAATGAATATAATGTAGTTTATAATAATTACCATTTTTATGCTGAGCTGATAACGTTATTATTAGTAATTATTTATAAATATAGGAAGAAAACGTAGAAAACATAAGAAATCGTCTTCATTTGTTTTAAAGAGGGAGATTTTTCGATGGTAGCTCCGCCTATAGGTGGCGCTACAAATGCACATCAACAACTGCCTAAATCAGCTTATCCCAAACTCTGTCTATGGAATCATGGACGCCAACGGCTTAAACGCGGTTAAAATCGTATGCTAGTTGCCGCCGGTTTTACAACATTTCCAATTTTTTAAAGAGTGACCGATTGGTTGAATGTAGAATTAGTAAAGTATTTAACTGCGGATAGTAAATTTTAAAGAAAACAGTGAGGTACAATTAAAAGGTTAAACCCGTTGTGGGCCTAATTTAATAAATAGTTGCTGATAAGGAATTGTACGGCGTGGACAACCGAAAAAATGGGCTCATATTTATCCGAACCAATTACGGAAAAAATATCCATTGAGGAAGTTAGTGAGCAGCTTAATTGTGGTGCTAGCTCCATGCAAGGATGGCGGGTCAGCCAAGAGGTAAGCTTAAGCATGCAAAAAACAAGACTTAACCTAAATGTAATTTGTATTCATTTAGGATGCCCATAATTGCATTTTGGACTATGACAAGAATACCGCCTTCTTTGCGGTTTTTGACGGGCACGGGGGCCATGAAGTTGCGTTATATTGTTCCCAAAAGTTGCCTGACTTCCTTAAGTCCCTCAAGTCATACAAAGAGAATGACATAGAAAAAGCCCTGGAGGAGGCATTTCTGGGCTTTGATGGCACTATAGCAACCCCAGAAGTTGTATCCATTCTTAAGGAGATGGCAAAAGATAAAGAGGCAAATGAAGAGAGTGATGAAGATGATGAGAATGTGGAGAATCTATGTGAGGAGGCTTCAATGCCTATCGAACAAGTGATTGAGAAGTACACAAATAATTTATTGAATCCAAAGAATACCAAAGAGGATGGTAAGCCGTACTCTCCATATTTAAGAAGTAAGAATGCTAAAGGTGAAGCTGTAGAAGCATGTAGTAGCAGTGGTACAGCAAAAGCAAGCAGTATAAAAGCTGAGACTTGTGAAGTAGGCAGTACAACTAGTGGTGTTGGGTCTTCAGCATCATCACAGAGTGAAAATGGCCATAAAACTACTCTTGCTAATGATGAACCATCATCCACAAGTGTGAAATCTGAGAGCACCCCTTCAGGTGAGTTGAACAGCAATGGGGAGAGTACTGCTGTTTCAAACTCAATCCCAACTGAAAATGGTACCCCCAAAAAGGGTAAGGCACTGACGAAGACCAAGGGCGTTAGTCCTGCCGCTCAGGAAGAGCCTACAGAGAGACGCACTCGGCCGAAACGCTCCACTGTCCGGCAAATGTATGCCAAACTACTTGATATCAATGCCGACGAAGAAGATGATGATGAATCGGAGGACGAAAATGATCGCACGTTTGAGGGTCCAGCTGAGATCTCTTCAGATGATGATGCCGAAAATGCAGATTCGTCCTTGAAGGAGGAGGATGAGACGTCGGAAGACGACGAGGAGGATGATGAGGAAGAAGAAGAGGAGGAGGATGACGATGACGAAAAAGGCGATGAAGATGAGGCCGCAGCGGCCGAATTTGCAAGGAACATGGTCGAAGAACCAGGATCGGACAGTGGTTGCACTGCAGTTGTCGCCGTGTATCGAGAGAAAAAATTGTATGTCGCCAACGCTGGCGATTCGCGTTGCATTGTCTGCCGGAATGGACAGGCAATTGATATGAGTTTTGATCACAAACCGGAAGATCAACCGGAACGCGACCGAATCGTCAAAGCTGGCGGTCGAGTCACGGCTGATGGCCGCGTTAATGGTGGCTTGAATTTGTCGCGTGCGATTGGTGATCACGCATATAAGCAAAATAAAGAATTAAGCGATCGTGAGCAAATGATCACTGCACTTCCAGACGTTAAAACCCTCGACATTGATACAGCCAACGATGAATTTATGGTTCTGGCATGCGATGGCATTTGGAATTTCATGTCTAGTCAGGAAGTGGTTGACTTTATAAAACCTGCTATAGAAAATGGCACCAAACTCTCAAAGATTTGTGAAGAGGTGAGTAATTTTGTTTTTTTCGATTTGTTGCATATTTTTGAATGTTGACGTAATGTTTACAGATGTTTGATCATTGCCTGGCCCCAAATACGATGGGCGATGGTACTGGATGCGACAATATGACAGCGATTATTGTGCAGTTCAAACGTACGGGGGACAATCTCAAACGACCAGCATCGCCTGGCTTGGAAGCCACTGACAATACCAAACGAATCAAGACTGACGATGAACATGCAATCACGACAACTTCTACCACATCGAGTACCTAAGGGCTGGCGCAAGCTGAGTGTTCTTCTGTTTAATATCACATGGGGTCGTTTGCATAAGACATTCGAATGCAGCTGATTGGCTCTAGTGCTCAATCTTGTTATCACCGCTTCGATTTACACATTTCTTTTAATTGATACTTGTGTGTGAATGTTTTACATTCCTTTCCGTCAGGCAATTTCAACACGTTCATGTTCATGCTCATCATTCATGTAATAGCTGTTTTTATGATTGATAAATCTTTGTTTCGTTTTAATCTGGAAGGGAAAAGGGAGAAATACTACGAGAGCGAATTTGTAATTAGTATGTTAAATAATATTCATGTTAACTTTGTTTAAGTTAGGAAATGTATGGTAATATTGTAACCTATTTTAAGTGAATTTAGTAGGTCTGGAAACTTTCAGGAGTATACAACAAGAGCGTATTGTACATATAGAATTGATAATACTGTCGTGTATCAGTACATTATAAAAAATAGTGTGCCTTCTGTTACAATTCTTACAATAAGATTCCTAAGTTTAGAAGTTGATAAATTAGAGAAGAAGAACACCCTTTGTCCGACATAATTTCACAAAATACAAAATCATTTTTATACTCATCAACTGATTCTATCAAAGTGCGCCTAACTAAAATTTCAATAAAATCGAGTCATGAATAATAATTCATTTTATTTACAGGTAGTCCTTGACTGTCGATTTAAATTCACTGGAGGAATTTTAGCATGAATTTATTCACAGTTTACATTATATTACTCTAATTTACTGCCTTCTTTTTTGTATGGAAATTTTATCTGAATTAAGTGTTCCAAAAGAATTAATTGGCTTTATTAACGTGTTAGTGCTTAAAAACAATGACATAAATACAATTCTCAATGGATAAATTGTTCCAATATTTGCATAAATAAAACATGCACATATTATGCTTAAAGTTGAAGACGGCCAGGAAATAAGATATTAAAAAACTTTCAAGTGCAGAAAGTGGTGAGTATTGGACAGTTAAACGCTGCTTATGTTTATTCATTTGATTTAAACGTTATAGCGTTATAACAATTTAAATATAAACTGCTTTTGCATTTAAGAAACTTTTTCATTTGATGTGTTATTCTGGTTGCCTAGTGTAAACTTGAATTATTTATTTCCTCGCAGATTTTGAAGGCTTTATTTGAATTTTGGCAATCAAAAAGGAAATGCAAAGTTCTTTAAAGTAAATTTTATTGATTCTTTGATGTCGTTCAAATTAGTTATTGCGCTTCTTTGAATTATTAGAAAGACTATGGGAAAAACAGTCGATCAATTTTGCAAATAACACAAAAACTTTTTTCGTTACATCTGGATATTTCATTATCATACATATGTTTATGCATTTATAAAAGCAGAAGTAACGAGTGACAATTGACCTTTGCAATTTTTATTGTTATATTACCGCATAAATAAGTAAAATAAGATGTTTTCCATATTTAAATCAAATTTTCATTCAAATTATTCCACTTTTACAATAAATCTGGTGTTTCACGAAACGAATCGAAATTTTGGTTCAAGTATCAAAAAGTAGACATGAAGGATAACAAAATTAGTGGTTCCTAATAAAGGCGACAAATACATCACAAAAGATTTCGCAAATCAGAAAATATTAAAGGGTTACTGCATGTTATATGCAGCATTAAAGTCACCAGATTACTTTTTCGATCGGGTACCAAATTTCGACCAAAAATCATCATATGAACAATATGTATGAAAAATTTCGCAAAAATGTGTACAAATATTCATAGTTAATCAGACGTGCATGCATATTTTTAACGCATTTGAACATTGACGATTTTTTTTAATGATGCAAAAAGTTTCACCATTGTACAACTAAGTAATAACGTAGAGTGTAGACATTTAAAAAATACAAATTATACATAATTTTGATGCATATTTACAAATTCGATCAGATATTACAACGCTATTATCGCATCTAGCTCGCATTAGTCTTAATCAATGTTCTAATAGTAGCTAATAATATATTAACAAAAAGAGAGTGTTGTATAATACATGTTGGTTTTGTTGCCATTTAAATAAAGATTAAAATAGTAACGTAATAGAATAGAAGATATACATAATATATAAAAAATAAATAAGGCGCGAATCTCATTCCATTCCATTTATGTGCAGCAATAGAATAGTTTTAGCAATCATCGCTGAATCGTTCGTCGTGTACGGGTACGTTTGTCGCCATTTGTGCGAATGCATCATCAACAACATATACACTTCCGCTTGTTAATTTACATTATATCAGTCTTCTTTGGTTTGATTTCAAATAATTTAAATATAGCATTAAATATAATTAAGTAATTATACATGTGTTCCTTTGCGTGTCCTTCCGACGCAAAGAGAGTCGCTCATCTTGCCGCAACTGGTTTCGATGAGCCTCTTTGAATAAATAAATATGCAATGCAATATGCACCCAAAGTATGTACATTGATTTGCTCGTGGAGCGAGAGTGTGTTTGCTTCATATTTATTTATTTTTTCCGTAAGTAGAATACTTGCGTTTCAATGCTGTCTCATTTCTCAGCTCTTGTTGCGATTGTTCCGACTTGGATGACGCTTTGATCGCTTGCAGTCTTTCATACAACAGAACGCCTCACTGTTCGGTATGTGATTCTTCGATTTGCGCGCTTTTCGCAGCCGCTCGCACATTTCTCTTGAGCAGCGTGGTCGTTGACACTTTGTGACGCCATTCTGGAACAGATATTTAGTTATTCATTGCCCCAAACACAAATTTCGAGTATAATTACCTGGCATTTACACGTCACGCATTTGTATTCCCCAAGCGACGCCAACACAGGATGATATGTCTGTTGGTTCTTGTACGGTTCCAAACGATTCATTGGATTCTCGCATCCTCCTTGCCGAAGAATCTGTTCAGCTGTTACCAATTGCGGGGGAGGTGTTGCAAATCGAATGACTGCAGGTCCTCCACTCATATCGCTAATGAAAGTTCCATTCAAGGAGTCGATCAACGAAGGATTCTGACATCCAATGCAACATTTCTCATTGTTTAGTCGGGCGCATTTGACTTGCGTGTTCAAACAAACGCATTCAATGCACGTATCGAATCCGTTTGGTATCAAATACGGGTTGAACTTCGAACCGGAACTGTAGGTTTGTCCCCCGAAGGAACATCGATTTGAAATGCTATCACCGATGAGATGTTCTGCAGGATTGATGCACGCAGGACAGCAATCATCTGCATGAGTTCTTTTGCCATTAGGACAGTCTAATTCGGGGCATCTCGCTGTGTCGCATTTTACGTTGCCATTTTGGCAGAAGCATTTGATACACGGGTCCGAAATTGATGTCCAGGATGCTTCTTCGCTGTAGAAGCGTCCACCATGGAAACAAGCACCGTTTTGTGGTTCTCCCTCATCTATGAGGTCAAATGGTAGTCCAACATTGTTATCATCCGTTAGGAGTGGTAAACATGATGCAGGAACTCTCACCTTTAAAAGATTTTTCAATTAGATACAAATCATTCATTTCCCATAATCATTTTTCAGTCATGATCAATTTTTGTTGCGATAACTTACCTGTTTTAAAGTTGCTGCAAGAAGAGTGTTTTTGGAAGCTTTCTCTTTGATTTTTAAAAAGCTTGCTCCGGAATCCAATCTTCGGATTTCTTCCCTTCGTAGGGCATCGTTAGTGGATCCATCAACATTCAGACCAGTAAAATCAGCCAAAAGTCGTGAAATGACTGGTGCATTGGGTGCAATCATTGGTAACATTTCAAGGACGACTTCCAAAGGTCCATGTTGACCCAATCCACTCAAGGATACATCGTAATGCAAGTTGCACATGTTGTCCAATTTAATCCACGCGATTCCAACTGATGTAGAACTTTGAACAGTATCTTCTCGCTTGAGCAAAAGTGGAGCTGGTGCATCTCGTGCATCAGCAACGAGTTTAGCTGAAAGTTTACCCTTTGCAAGAGTCGTGTTAGCTTTCTCTACTTGAACCCACAAGTTGCCTCCATACAACGCCTCCAGAATCTTCGGACTGACTTTACCCGAGGTCCCATTAGCCCAGCCTTTATGATACGGGGAAGTGATATCCAACCATTCAATCTTCCTCTTGGAGTTGATATCACTCAAAGCGATAAGTTCGGGTGCATCTTGATAACCGAGACCTTCAATTTGAATATTATACACCAAAGACCCTTCATTGTTCAGGTACATCCAAGCTAATCCTTTGGTGTTGACCAAATTATTGGTCGGTGGAGCTAAAGACGTTTGAAAGATCTCGCACGTTGTCTTCGTCATAATATTCCCCACTAATTTTAAATTATGCGGGCGCGAAACCGATGAAATCGACAAATACAATCGACCTCTCGTCAACAAACGCAAATCAGCCGTACTGACCACCGTGGACAACTCCACCAGGTTCAATTCATGCGCCGGCTTCTTCACGATTCGTATCTCCTTCAAGATGGGGTTTTTGCGCTCGTCCATTGAGAGCGTTATCTCGACGGGCACATCGGCCGTTTCGTTCACGTCGAAGATCCCATTGAAGACGATGGCGACGTGGATGCTGGGCGTTAAGGAGGTGCTCGTGTAGATGATCCCGGTACCGCCTGCACCATGCATACCCGTCCCACCTGGTGCGGGTTCCATCAGGGAGCTGAAGAGCTCCGTGTCTAGGGCGACGTACCGTTTGATTTGGCCACTCAGCATGAACTCGTTGGTGTTCTTCGTGCCCCAGGCGAGCACCACATAGAGGCGTTCGTCTTTCAGCAATCGGCGGTAATCTCTGGGTACGCGCTTCCATACTCCGCAAACTTTCCGGGTCGCGTTCTGGTACACGCTGTTCACGACGCCTCCAGACTCGCTGAGCAGGATCTCTTCGAGGATGTTGGTTTCGCGGTCGACGAAGAGCAATCGGTAGGGACGGGCTGCTTTATCCGAGATGTAGAAGGAATAGTAGAGGCTACGACGATGGAAGTTGAATCGGCCTGTAGCGACTACGTTATTTTTGTTGTCGTTCTGGATTGGTTTGTTGTCGTCATTACGGAAGACTAATGAAGAGCGTCCTGTTAGAAGCGCTGCATAATCTAAACAATAAACAAAGTTGGTCCATCAAGTAATGATATTAGATCAGGTCTTATTTAAAATTTTAAATATTTAATCGACTTCCGTTTTATCAGACATTTCTCATTACTTTCTCTCAAACTGCAAGAAAAGTTTCTTGCACTAATCAATCTCAAAAGGTGATTTAAAAAAGTCTTAAGTTTAGAAGGACTGTTTTATCAGGTTTGATAGATTATCATCTTTCCTATTGCTGTATAACACATTTTGAATTAATAAACCTTTAATTCTTCAGACTGGTGAAAATGTCTTCTGAAAGTGTCCTTATTGGTAGTAATATTTTTTGAAGTGAAAACTTCTTTAGGCGCGCTGTGCAAAAAATTATAGGGAGTGAATAGAACTGGTATGTAACGCTCGGAATGAAACGCTCTTTCGGGTAAATTCGGTCCAGAGAGATTATGATTTGTCCGTAG